>JAECUM010009346.1:0-60000 GCA_016617855.1 Megalonaias nervosa | reverse complement strand
CCAATAGAATTATTTAAATATTCAAGTCCTTGAATTGTTTCACATAATCGGATAAGTACTGACTGTTTAAATTAAAGATTTTCCACTCAGCTAAACCCAACGAACAAATATTTTAAATAAATCACTATTTTTTTCTCAACAACTTTTACAACACTGGCATAAACTGAAGAATGAAATACTTGATGCGCGTATTCTTATTATATAGTCTCTATATACGCATCAAATCCACAGAATCTGATTTACTAAAGATTCTTGAACAATTAAATCGTATTATTTCAAAACAACTCAGTCATGTTCTGACCTTCTCAGACTATTGAACCAATCAATAATTAGAGTAAAATGCACTCGTGCTTTCGTGGCTTATTTTGACTTAAATGGTTATTGACTTGACCTTAGCGATCGGCCTTTGTTTATGAATGAGATTCCTACAATGTAATGTACATCTACTTTGCTATAGTGCTAGCCAGCCACTGTATTATAGAATTAAAAATATAAATGTCATAGACGCAAATGACTTAAGTAAAAACTATTTAATAGATGATGCAGATCCATAACAATAGAAAAAGTACCACAACCGCACGGTATGTAGTCTTCTACATTATTTTTCAGCAATTTCGAGATTTAGACGGAAGCAACTTCTTATTTTTTAATCTTTTCTCGTGTTACCGTAATGTCATTTATTACCCTTAATATGACACTGCTTACAATGTAGTCGACTTATCACGCAGTTCATGTGTGCCATTTTGGTGATATCTGAGTGTACTTTCTTTTTCCTTCTGAGTTTATAATTAACGCTGTGCATGATTTCAACCCTTTATTCTCAAATGCGCTCTTTTTGCAATCCTTCTTAAGTGGAGTTTATTATGATATGGCGTTGTCCATCCGTCTGTCCGTTAATATGTTCTTTCCCAGGTGATAATTTTGTAACGGTTAGAGATATTTTCATAAAACCCTGCCCATGCATACATCACAACTAGAGGGTATGTCGGGCTCAAAACTACTCCTCATGTTTCATGGTCCAAATGAGAGGAAAATATACGTATGTGACTTATTTCAGTCTGCGTGGCATAATTTTTGAACAACAGAGGATACTGTAATTCAATTTTCTTCATTTAAATATCACCACAGGTTGATTTGTCATATAACGTAGTCATGAGAAGCGCCTGAAGGTCAAGGTAACAGAAAAGGTAATATTGTAATTTTTATCCTTGTCCTGAATAAACATTTTAACCGTTGAAGATATTTTAATGAAGCGTTAGTCAGTTCTATATCATATATAGGCATTTTGGTGCATATCAAAGCCACGAATATTGCTTTAATGTGAAGGGCACAGCAAGGAAAATAAAATTCGAACTTGTTTGTATCCTTGTTCGGAGTATAACTTCTCAACCACTTGTCTTGACTCTATGGTCTTCAACTCACTTTCAGAAAGAAGTGAAACCAGTAAGTTTTGTAAAATCCACAAATAAATATATTTCCCTAGAATACAAATTAAAAATTAAAAAGACATTTACAGTATTATGAATTAAATCCCAAATAATTCTAAATTTTCTATCACAAATCTGAAAATAAAGAATGAATTCCAATAATGTTGATTGTGTTGGTGTACCAATTGTCTTAAATTTGTTGATGTACCAATAATCTTTATGTACCTCAATGATATAATCCAATACGTCTTTGAATGAGTCCTCAAAAATGTCAAAGTAGTCTTTGAACCCAAAAAGTCAATGAACACATTTGTGATTGCAATAAATAATTTAAATAAATAAATCTTCTCAAATTATATCGGAACAATACTAAAAATAATTCCACAGACTAAACTTCAAATAGCAATGAATAATTGTTTACCTAGTCCTTTATATGCAGACTGTCATCTGAGCTATGTCAGTACAAACTGCCTTTGATGTGGGTCATTCCAAATGGTAAATTTCACTATATCGTAAACAAGGTCAGACCTTGACCTTAATTGTTAGTAAACATCCTGTTAACCACTTAACTAAGATAAAACTCAGATAGCTATTGCGTGGCAATAGTTAGGTAGGCCAAAAATCTACCTCAATCAAGGACAAAAGTCAAACTCACAACATAAATGAAATATACATAACAAAACTGAATAATGATCTATAACCACTTATATATCATGACTAGAAAGTCCGTTTCACATACTAGAGTCACCCTCATTAAAAATTAGAGACCTCTGTTCATGAAGATGTGCAAAGTTTTTTCACCGGCGAATAAATATAATGAAATCTTTGTTCTTATGTTTCTTGGTTTAACATTATCTTGTTTATTCAAAGTCATCCCCCTTGCGCCAAGATCAAGATTATAACAAGAGATAATGTAAATCCGTGGTCTTTTTCTAATCCAGGCTTTCGCGTTTTAATTCTATAGACACCTTTTCGTAGACTTCATCCAGGTTAACGCCTAATCAAATAATATTTATGTCAGTGGCTCAAATGTGTAGGTTATTATTAAGGAAAAGAATGCGAGACGGACCTATCATGTGCCGTCTGAGGTAAGGTAATTTGTTATCTGCTTGTGTCATGTTCAGTAGACTCATTTTCTTTCAAAAGGTCAAAGTTGTGTTGCTCTCAATGTTGCTATTTCTGTATTCTTCTTCGGTCTTCTCCTATACAAAACACATTCATTCAGTGGCACACTGTTTACAGTTGGTTCACAACTGTTGAACGACATATCATCTAGCTTCCATTTGACAACTATATACTATTCACTGTTCATTCTATTGATGTTCAAAATTTTTTCAAATTAAAATATCTAAATATGTCATATTGTTTGTTATACAGCGATAACTTTTGCTCATAAAACATACCTCTTTATCCTCTTTCTTCACGTCCTATTGACTGTAAAATCTGGTTCAACTAAAAGTACTTGTCCAATTTTAAAATATTAAAGTTAGAAAAGGGGCACTTTTCTCTTTTTAGAAAAATGGATTTTGAAGTTCTGACTGTGTTGCCAGTTGAAGTTAGGAGTTAAAAATGAATAAAGTACGAAATTGATTCATACTTTTGATATGTTTTCTTCCCTGCTTCATCCAACCGGATTCATATATATTAATCTTGATGAATGTTAGTGTATCTCCCAAGAGTTCTATTAAGCCCATCCAAAATAAATGCTTTTCTCGTCTGAGTAGGTCGATGACATATCAATGGTTTCAATTATGGAAAATCTTTAAGGTTGCTGAAAAGCCCTTTAATGCCTTAAACAGTATCTTTCAAGTTTTCGAAGATTTCTATAAAATCATAACATATATAATTTTCTCTCTTCGATTTAACTTTCTCAATCTAAGTATATTTTTAAGACATGTATATCAATGTCAATATGTATTTATATCCATCGTTGTATGTTTCGTATGTTTGCGTGTCAATTATGTCTGCCTACCATATTAATGACATTTGATCATCTAACATCCTTTCTTAGTTGTTATAATGAACTGACTTTTCTTGAAATCGTGTTTCTGTTTCGAACAGTTTAAGCCGAAACAAATGAAAATGTATGCGTTATAATATTTTTCATTGACTTTAAGTTAGCAAACAAAACACTTGTGTGGCAGACGCATCATGTGTAACATTCTTACAAACCAAGGATGTGGATTTTTGTTTTAATAAAATAACAGCAACCAGGCAGATAAGTAGTTTTATTGGCAATTCAAACATTTGTCCATTACCATAGTTACATTAGGTAAATGGCGACGGAATGACAGCGTGGGAAACAAAACTGCCTAACAATGAATTATAACACTTCTAACCAAATGTCTATACACAAAACTACATACCGCTGAAAAAAAATTCGATATGGTATTGAGATACGTTGCAGTCGTCCTGCCTAGATAAATAACGCCATGTCAAACGAGTTCTTTCCTCCAGCACAAAGAAAACAACTCCAAGGTGGTCTGTACTTACTATATACACCTTGTTTTAAGGTCATAAAGATTTTATTTATATTTTGTAAATGGAATTCAAAACAATATGGAATATAAGTTTGATTTTGTTGCATTGAAGAATATGAACACACGGACGTCAATTAAAACATCCTAATAGTTACAACCCGAGTTTGCGATACAGAAGTAGTGATTGAACAAATTATCGAACGTCAGATTCACTAAAAAATTAGAAGGGTATGTAATATTAAATAACAAACATAATTACATATGTACTCAAATATATTACCGAGTTTACAATTCCACTTTATCATGCGTTCTGAAAGCAAGATTCAGTTTTGGTTATTTTGGCAGTTGTAAATTTGGAATGAATTAAATAATCTATTTTTCCTTGTCTCAAAAGGTAATTAGCTGTACTAGCCTTAGAAGGTTTCAAACTAAGATTTGCCAGATAATTTTGGCTGACAAAATGAACAACTAAGTTTTGCCTGCATACAGTTTGGAAAACGTCTGAAGAAATAGTCGGTTTTTTGTAACAGCTCTGTAGCAACCTTCTCACATATTTTAATGGGAGTGTCCAAAAAGACAATCACTCCTAATCAGAAACGATAACGAGTGAGTGCAATCATCTACACACTTTGCCTTATCAAAGATATACTTCTTCTAGGTACAAAATATATTTTAAAAGCTGATCTGTGATAAACTTGTTTGTGTTACAGTTGAAATTATATACTTACAAACAATAAAATTCATTAAAGTAAGGAATGAAATTACAGTATCTGTCAGAATCGTATGCTGCCTACACAAATTGCACTTCGAGAATATTTACCCCAAATATAAACAACATAAATATCTTTCTATTAACTGATTCAGTGGGAGAGTGTCCCTTTATTTGCTGCCTAGTCACATCAAAGTATGTATACATATCCACAAATATATAAGTTTATGAATGTATTTACAGTGAGTTCTTCTCGGGGTGATGATTTTCTCTTCTGATGGACTATGGACATACATTATGGTATCAATAAAACTATTCCAGTGCAAACACAGCCATTACATCCTGGACTTCTCCGTCATCTCAGCAGTATCTACATGGTCAATGAAATTACAACCCTTGTGTCCTGGATTCCTCTATCGTCCTAGCAGTGTCTGGTTCAGGGAAGTTGTATTGTATCAATATGTTTACCAATGGTATTCGCGTTTAAGTCGAGTTTGAACTGCAAACAACATTGTCTCCTATTTGCCATCCCATAATGCTCTAGCAGATCAGGGATGGAATTGTTAGTCCTAACAAACTGCACAGATCTAGATCTGACGGCGCATTATGCGATGGCAGATCTCAGTTGTGTCTGTGTAATTTGCAGTTGGATTGTACTTATCGTCGAGTATAGACGGTATAAGTCTAAAACAACGTATGTCTTGATATGGTTAACTGTCAACAAGTATGTGTTTTTTGTATGTATTACGTTATTCCTTACTGTTGGTTTTTTCTGTTCATTTTAGATACTTTGATGTTCTAGAGTTATTACCAATATAAAGAATTTACATTTATATTACATTATAATTTTTAGCGGTGAGTTTAAGACACACAAACATGGCACTATACTGTGTCTTGGACAATAACATTTCAAACACAAACAAGTGATATCAATACGATGGGAAGGGGAGGGGAGGGTTGGTGGCACCAATATGGGCTTTATTGCATTATAAGTCAGTATGTTCTGGATGTACACACATTTATATGACAAAATAAAATATTATAATCATTTAAAATGACAAGCTTTGTTTAAGACTAACACGTTTTCTGCTTTATTTTTGTAAAGATCTTTGTTTTTTTGTACTTTGTCTGTTTCTTCTTAACTCTCTAGACTCTAATGTGATAAGGGAAGACTACAGAAGCGTTCTTCGTAATAATATCAAGGCAGATGAGAATGATATGGTGTATTTTAATAGATTGCTAAGTCTTGTTTGTCCCGTGACAGTCCCCCACAGAATGACTAAATTATGCACAATAATCATAACGTGTCTCTACATCACTCGCGAATACAAAATTAATTTCCAGACATTTCTGATGCTGAAGGTGTACTGTCTATGTCAGTTTTCACATAATAATCGTACATAAGGCCAGATGTCAAACGTTGGATGGGTTCAAGCCCATAACTGCCCGATTCAGAACTGACCATATTAGACCTATGTTTTACAACACTACCACAGAAGCGCTTACGGAAATAAATGTTGTACTCTTATTCTGACCGCGTATGCTTTATGCCTGCCTTCTATTAAGGGGGGTTGGTGATCAATTTGCAAATCGTAAAAACTGTAATAACATTTAGATTTAAAAATTCTTCCAGCTGTTAGCACAGACGTACAATAACGTAAGGACTTGAGTATGAAATTCACTGCTCTTAGGATAATCAGAAAGATCGAACAATTCCTTATTATCATAGAATTCCTTGTAGAGGTCCTCTGTATAAGTCAATACATTAACGAATCTGTGTTGGTGAAGAACTGCTCAGCATTATGCCACTTTTTCTTAACAATATCATAGTGAAACCAGTACATTAACCACTTCGCCAGTTCTAGCACAGAAGCACCAACATAGATTGGTTTGTTTAGTTTTAGTTTTGTCTTTCGTTTGTGCATTGCTACGAGGTTCTCGTTAAAGATTTTCATGCTGACAAAACTATTATCAGCAACAACTTTATCTCGTCGTTTATTTATAATCTCAACGTTAACATGCTTTCTAATACTTTCCATTGTCTTGCAGTAAACACTGTTGTTCATCAGCTTAATTTTGTTTTTGCAAAATCTGTTTTTGCAGCTTCTCTACCTTGGATGTTAGCACCAATATAGCCTTTCATCCAGGGTGATTGCTTGAATTTTAGTACTCGGTAAACTTTTTTTAGTAAAAGACAATAGTCTAACGCTTGCATTAAGTTTCTGTGGTGTATGACATAGCCTTTTTTATCAACCAAATTTGGCTCGAGCTATTTGTACTGTTTGTTCCAATACCAAGCTTTTCTTTTAGTTTTATTTGTTTTGGTGACAACATGTCTTAGATGATTAACATTGATTTAGCTCAGAAAGGGTAGTCGTTATGAAGTTTGTGAAGTTCGGCGGGATAATCTATATTAACCTCACCAAAATATCCACCAAGAACGGGAATCTTTTTTTTCTGTTTCTCTGAGAGACTGATTTGAGTTAATCCAACGAAATCAACTATATTGCATTGGTTGTGACATTGACCAACCAGAAAGATTGTTAGCCATAAACTAGGGGATTAAACATGATGGCTTGTTTCGGTCATAGTCTTTCAAGTATTTGTTGTTTGCCTTAGCTTACTTCTTCGTTTTTACACTGATTACCCCTCAAATACCTTTTTATATGAAGTAAAGATATATCAGGATCAGTCCGCAGGTCCAGCTTTATTTTGCTATGTTGTTGTAGGGCGTGCAAGCAGGACCTAATCCGTAGTTCCTATAACTAACGTTTCTGAAATTCCCGAAATTGTCAGCGAGCAAAAGCACATCTGTTATCAAATCACCAAGATACTGCCATTCAAACTAGCCCCAAATCTTTCTTGCGTAATCGTATTCGCTATCACCAATCTCCTCTAAATTTAACTGCGAAAAAAAAAACCTTATCTTTGTCTAGCAAACTTGTTTCCCAACTGTCAATATATTCGTATGAATATATGCCCTTTTCTTTTTAACAAATTCGTTTGCTCTCCGAAGTACTTTTCTAAATTTTCGAAATTAATAGAAACTTTTAATAATTCTTCTAGACAGGCTGCCATCAACTGCAGCCTATCAATGAACCTCAGCTTGCCAAGAGATACTGACATGTATTTTTCAGTATTGTTTGGGATGCACGTATTCTTATTGTTGTTGTAAAGCGTAGCATGAGCGATAACCTCAGGATCACCAAACACTTATACGATAATATGAGCATCGAAGCCCCGAAGGTTATGAAAAACTATTAGAACAAAATCAGGCGCTATTACAGTTGTTATGTGCTGGACCCCTGTATTCTCCAGTAAGATGACAGTAATCTCTAACACGATCTTGCCCTAATATCTTGTCGCAGATGTGACATCTTTCTTTATAGGAGCAGTTTTTTTTTTCTAGCATTTTCATAATGTCATTGACGTCGCTAATTAAGTTCTTTAGTAACCACCTTGCTGGAGTTTCTCCTCTATAAATAGTTTTGGCTCAGCTAGATTTTTGTCAACAGCACAAACAATTTTATAAGCGGCACTGCAAGGCACATGCTCTTGTACTTTTCTTGTTGAGGATTTGTCCGGATCATTAGAAGCACCTGATACCTGGCGAAGAACAGATTCAAAATCAGAATAAATAAGAAACGGTATTACCATTTTGTGATTAAAATTTACAAACTGCAGAATCTTGCTATTTTCAGCTGGCATAATAGGTTTTTGTACATTACTACATTACTCGAGATGTCGATCTAACACCTGTTGGGATTTACACCGTGCAAACATCTGTAACAACATATTTTTATCTTTGTGTTTATTATATTGTCTACCGACTAGACCATAACAGTTTTTAATCCAGACGTAATGTCCTCTGTAGAACAGTAAGTGTATTGTATTTTGTGACGCTTTCACACTAACAAACCTCGGGTAAACACGTGGTGCTTGCGTCCCGCCATCTACACCAAAACACATTAATTTTGTTTTCCAAACTTTCCAATTCGATTTTCAGCAAATGGAAAAGAGATTCCGCTAAAATCAAGCTTATTAACATACTCTGCCTATTTTGATATTCGATCAGCTGGGTAATTAGCGAGAAATAACTCTGATTAAAAAGCCCACTGAAAACAATGGTTGTCATTGTTGTTTTTTATTCTATTTGGAAGCTCAACAAACGAAACACCTCACAGTGAATTACATTTAGCAGTATGAAATTAAACTTCTGTTATTGCTTGAAGCCGACAACCTGAACCAGATGCTGTGTACTCGTCAATTTTCTTCCAGATTTCCTGGTTTATTTTTTCTGATAAGTTTGAGAACTGTTCCTACCAGTATTATTCTCGATTTTGCTGTAATACAAGGATCAACTAATAATTTATTAGACAGCTCGCTGCCTGGAAGTTTAGTTAAGAGAACACGATATTGCACGTTAGCTTCTAGTTCCAAAAATACCATGCTCTAAATTTCTATCAAAACGTTCTCGAAGTCCATGTGGTTTCATATTTCTTTGTTCATCTATCATTTTTTCATCACAACCAGCTTTATCATCTTCGTCGTCACGATAGTAGATGTCATGTCTCATAGAAGGTTCTTGCCCTGGTAGCGAATTATCGTTTTCATCAAGCTGTTGATCAAGACGATTCCAAGGTCATGTGTATTCGTATTTTGGCAGTGTCCAACCTCCTTCAGATTTAGAGAGCTTGCCAATAAGTTTGTAAATATCTAGACCCAACCCAATAACAGCTCGATGTTCGTACTTCTGGCGGTACGTTACTACTTTGTCATGTTCTATACGTATATCTCCATCACAATCGCAGTCAAAGTCAATCATTATTATATCAAACTGATAAGATTACTCAACGACCTGTGGCCGCCGCTTTCATTTTCAGAAACATACTCTTTTTTCCACCTCAAATAGCGCAGATACTTTTCATCATCAACCTGTTATTTTTAGTTGTTTCTGTCTTTTCATCTTTATTTTTTGTTTTGGTTGTGCACTTTAGCCAATAAGTTTCAATGTTTATACTTTAAAAGATTATCTTTGGTTTTGTCTTTGCTGAAGACTTTTCTTTTCTTCTGGCGGCATTTATGTTAATAGTTAAACAAATGTTTCCTATACTCTGCAGTTAGCTCAGTCATTTACTATATCGTTTGCTTGATACCATCACCTGATACAGCTTTTTGTTGCACCAGAGATTGCACAGATGCTGCTGCAATTCCAAGTGTTCTTAGCACAGGTAATATTTTAGGCAGAAAAGCTTTTGCCATGACATGACAGCTAATGTAGGCCCAAGTGAACCACCAAATTTAGCCATAGCAGTAATCTGTGCTTTGGAAAGATTTAGTATAAACGTTTTTCCTTTACCGATTCTATTTTATTGTGTTTTTGTTACCATTAGTTTCATTGATATTTTACCAGCTTTAAAATCTTTTTAAGTGAAACTTTTCTTTACCTGCCTTCCAGATAAAAGTACTTCTTGTAAAATGTACATGTTTATGTTTTACCTGCCAGACAAAATTTACACCTGTACAGTCATTCAGTTCTTAGCATCATCACGTGTGTTATATCTGTCGGATGTTATCAACGTATAGGCAAAATAAGCAGCACCTGGTGCTCCTACTAGTGTACAGCAAATCTCAATGTCAGCTGGACTACCGATCGTTCGTTCTCTGTGCTTACTAACGTCAAAGTAGAAGATCGATTAAAGCGCTCTAAACTCTTCAGTTGAAATCTGACTTCCTCTATCCGTGTCATGATATTTCTGCATAGACTCAATCAGAGAAAGGTAAGCACGTGATACATTTCTGTTTTGGCCAGCAGTAAAACTGCAAACGAGTCTCAAGCTCTGTGTATGGTCGTGAGTTTAATCTGGCTACTATTCTGTTAAGACTCAGATTATCAAATATTCTCGTGTTTGTCGTGATCTCCATTTGCACGAGCTGCTGTTTGAAATACGACAAATATGCTTCGTGGTAGTTGTTCTGATGAGGATGTCGTTACTCTCAACGTATAAACTAGCAATATCTGTAAACTTTGCTTTCCTCAAAATAAATCCGCCTTGTAAAAGCTTCTAGAGATTCCTCTAGCTGCTTTGCAGCTGTCGGGACCACCTTTGGCATCCACAATGTCAGGTGCCGCATAACAAACTGGCCATCAGCGCCTCCTACCCTAAATACTATGCTGTTGTTATTGGCTCTGTTCAGAACTCCAATATGTTTAATACTACGAAAAACCTTATTAACATCACGAGAAATCCAAAGATACTACTTAGTGGTAAAAATCTTGTAACCTGAGCACTGCTATCAGTAAGAGTTCTTCATTGAACATAACCTTCGAAGTACGTGCATTAATAACATTTGTTAATCCTGCAGCATTTGCTGTTATATCTGGAATTGTTGATTGCGCAGTGGCGTCAGTTCCACCTGTTGCTGTACCCTTGTACTAGAGCATGTTTGTCGCAGCTGATCTAGAGCAATCCTCGCTGAAAGAAACGATGTTCATCGTCGTGCTAGCGATTGGTAGATGTTCTGCGATGTCTTCTATTATTTGGTTTCCGAGCTGATAAAGAGCACTACAAAATAATCACCAAACATTGTTAACCAGAGCTATTTCTGTTCCAGTTGCAAAAGGAGCACCAGCATCATCAAGCAATCGACCACAAACTTCAAGAAAGGCTTTATGCGGAAGCAGATAAAGGTCCTCATCTCTCGTGTTTATTGTTCTTTATACTTTTGTGTTCATGTCATTTGAATTGTCATTCAGATACTCAATGCACTCGAATTCAGTGGTAAATTCATCAATAAGCTGAGTTTCGTTAAGGTCGAGATCAGGTTTTGTTAATGTCATGTTATTGTTTCTGTTAAGACAAAATTTTTAAAACGCAGCAATATCAAGTTTTGGTTAAGCGTGTGTTACTTATTTTCCAGTAATTTCTTCGCCTTTTTGGTGACAACAATTTTATGGTGTTCTTATCATTGCTCTAGCTGTCTCAGTTGTTGGTGCTTTTTCTTCTACTGCCTGTTTTATTTCTTGCTGTGTGGCAATTCGGCTGAATTTAATCTTATCAGGATAATCTTTTCCCTTTGACTAACTGCATTACCAGCAATTGATTCTGTACCTGTGGCAAATGCTTTGGACGCGTCAATTGCAACTGGGGTAAGTTTAGTGGCCAGCTCTAGCCCATGCTCAACTACTTTTGAAAATCTACTGCCAAAGATATTTCCTCCGATTACATTTTTTTGGGATAGATTTTTCTGTGGCTAATCATTATTCTGATCGTTGAGATAAATTTTTTTCACCTATCTCATGTGCAAGTAATATGTAGCAACCTCGTTGTTAAGATCAAGCTGTCTATTGCTTAGATCTGTTAGTGTCATCGCTATTGTCGTAATCTGATGTTCTACGTCATTGAATAGAAAATGAGCTGCCTTGGGTTTATCTGAAATAGAGACCCTGGTGGCACATCTCGTGAGAAACTATATACAGTCTGGCCACAAGTACTTTCGCCCATTACGATCCGTGAGCAATAGAGCAGTTTATTAGAATCGTATTAACATCTGTAGTATTTACTATAATTGTATTAATATATTTATCATAATATTACATATTAGCATCTGTAATATTTACTGGTATTTCTCCTTCATACGATAATGTTGCTAAAGTGGATGAGCCGCATTGTTGATTAGCAAAATCGAACAATGAGCCAACACTAGTTGGTTTGTTAAAATCGACCAGCATTTTGTTTTAGTGTTATGTTTGCTCTCAGTATGCTGTAATTAGGCTCTAGCACAAAATTATCAGCAACGCCACCATTGATTGTCATTAGTGCTTTTCTAGCGGTGTCAAGATCGGTTACATTATAAGCTCCGGGTTGCCTATTAACGCTGGTGACGTTGGCACCAGATTTAAAAGTAAAATCATCATTGACATAGAGTTTAACGTTAAACATACTGTGCCATATTGTAGCTGAAAATTAGTCCTATTACATGCTGCCCATTAGAATCGAGTACAATCGGTGGAATATATGTTACAGTAAAATCAGCGCTGTCATTCTGCCTTTGCGATGAGTCGAGCAAGAGAGTAGTTTGCATTATTGATAGGGTTAGATTAAATCGTAATGTAGTACATTATACTCTTCTGCTGGTAACATACCAGCTGATCGCAACTTGTCTAATATCTCAACTATTTCATTGTCTATTTCCGTGCCGGTATTTCTAGTTTATTTTCCTGAGATTAATAATAACAAACGTTCAACCATTTCTTTAGTTGAAGTAAATATTTTGATAAGGCTACCAAATATTTCTTTAGCAGCTAATTCGTCAAAAGATTTGGACCATGCAAATATCCAAATGTGCTAGCTTGATTCTTAACATGGTAGAAAAAAAACATCCTAAAAGGTATTTTATACTGGCCCTGTGATGTACCTTTTTCATATTGCACCGCAGTAACGTAAAACGATGAGGCTAAAACGCCATCACGAACAGAATCATAATAAACTACTTCTGTAATATTTTCTGCGACAATTTTCCTTCCCGCATTAATACCTCTTGTGATAAACTCATCGTCAAGAAAAATTTCTTCTTTTTTTGTCATTTGTCCTTGCTCCATTTCCTAAACTAATTCTTCGTCTATAGTGCCATTTTTTTTAAAAAAAACAATATTTCGTAGTCGTCATCGAGCTATCAACCTTTGTAAAGTTGTAGCAAGGCTTTAACTACATCCTCACCCTCTGGTACCGTAATCATAGCAATATCTCTACTAATATCAGATATTCCCGCTAATTGCTTCTGTTGTTGCTCAATCTTCTGAATAGCTCGTCTTGTTTTACATTTTACTGGGCAACCTGTGCAGTCACCTCATCTTGCTTCTGTTCAAGTAGACCTTTGATCCCCTACTTTTTATGTTTTTGAGTTCTTCTGGTATCAACTTATCATCACCTAGTTGCTTTCCCAGCACGACGTTTGTTACATGATTAAAAAATCTAGAAGTGCTTTCTTCTCTTTGTTTTAGGCTTAATCTTCCTTCTTCAAAACTTTTCTTGTTTCATTTTCGCGCTTCTACGAGTTTTTCTAGTATGTCCAATTGTATTGTCATTATTAATCATCATTACATAAAAATGCCGCATCTAAACATTTTACCTCGGTCTGTGGCAAACCGATTAAACAGAAAAAATCGTGTTTTCCACGACATGTAGCTTGATGGTAAAAATCAAGAAATATTTCCTTTGAACTATCACCGCAATGCTCTCGTGCTATATTATCAAGACCAGCAAATAGTATCAAATAACCTGTGTTCTGTCTGATAAGGCGATCAAAGTTACGAAACCCCTGTACTAGAAAAATAGCGTTACAGAGAAATACGATTTTATTTTATCAGTTTCCTTGTGTTCTAGCGGAATGTCATCAAAAACAATTATCTTATGTTCTTCTGTATCAAAGTTTATTATGCTGTTTTTAGTCATTATTATTCTCCAGCAAATAAACTTTAGTATATGATTACAATAATAAAATGAACTACTACACAAAGTTAGGAAGATTAATCGGAAATGGTAGAAAGGTGAGTACGTCAGGTGTTGATCTGGCAAATTACGTTAAAAAAATTTGGCCACACAATAGCGGAGATCTTAACATGTAGGGTAAACAGATCATCAATTTAGAAACAGCTTATCCTTTAACAGATGAAAATTTATCACATGCAGCAAGCTTACAGAAGCTAAACACTGTTAATACTCTAAAAGTAAGTCAAACAGATGATGATTTGTATGGTGATCTCAGGTTTCATAATGATGGCAGAATAATAGCGCTACCAACAAGCCATCCACTTGCTGATGTTTCTGATGCCGCCAGCTATAGTCAAATTGAAACAGCATTAACAAATATGTCTATGTAACTGATGCGTCAATGATATGTTGTATAAGCATTGGCGGTAAAGTATAGTGGGGTTTAAACCAAGATCCGCTTGGTGATTTGACGTATCCTTTCAACTTAAAATATATGCGCGATTACGATCTTGTTAAATCCGCCGATACAATGCAAGGTGAACTAAGCACGAACAATAATCGTGTTCTAACACAGGTGATGCTATTCCATACTTGGGCCTGACAAACGCTGTCGTGAAAAAGCCGGAGAAATAATGACAGGGGCTCTTAACATGAGAAAAAAACAAAGTAACAGCAACATATGCGCTAGTAAATGGCGCTGCCTTAACGAAGAAAACCTATGTTGATTCTGTCGCAGCTGATCCAAAACGTGCGAAAAGTAGTGTTCAACACATTCCACCACTATCAAGCGACTGTAGTAATAAAACGGGCTTCATTGTAACGGCATCATTATTTCATAGTGGTTTTAATCCCTTTAACGCTTTTGCGTGTCATCTTATATCTGGTATTAACACAAATGAGTGGACAACAAATGATCAGACAACAAAACATTTGGACATACAGCAATTTGAGCTCAGAAGAAAGGGGACAGGATGAGAACGAATGTATAACTGGATATTAGAAGGATCGAATGATGGAACTAATTTTACAACATTATACACAGCAAGTGGTGTTTATATTGGATCAACGTTTTAAGAGTTCACCTTAGCAACAGCGAGTATACCAACAAAATACTGTCACTTTCAAATGTATTGTGTTATGGCTGAACATAGCAATCCATATTTAACGATATTTTAAATCTTCACGCTTGATGATTTAGTATGAAGCAAAATTATAATGGAACAGAGTCTGGTTGTTAAAGTTGCTAGAGAGTTCTATAAAATGATACCGAATCGAAATGCAAAAAAATTCCTCAGCTGGTTATCACACAGGGCACGTCACCACAACAATGTTAGAACGTGAATCTGCCAATCAGATAGTTAAAAAAAAACATTCAGACAGAAAATGAAAACAAAATTATCAGTTGTTTCTGTGCTGGCTAACCAGTTTAATGAGGTTCTTGGAAATTATGATACTCTCGTAAAAACTATTGCACAAGACACTACTAGAGTTTTCTAAAGAAAATGTTTTGTTGCTGGACCGATCAAACCTGATTAATTCCAGGGGAAACGGCGGTTTAAAAGAAAGACATGAAATACTTTTACAAAATGCATGGCGGATTAAATTCTCTTGCCGAACAAAAAGGTAGCCTGCTCGGTAGAAATCACAAACTGTGAGATTCATTCGCAAAATGAAGAATATTTAGTAATCTTGGGTTCGATTACGACGACGTTGAAAAAATACTAAAAATCGCAAATGAAAATTGAGAAGCCAGTGCTCTTGAAACAGCTCATTTCGTCCTAGTAGCATCACCAACATCAGTCTCAGAGTATAAGCATGGCATGATGGATATTAATGCAGCTTAGCGCAATTGAGAGCATTGAGAAGAAGATTGAGGTGTCAACAGCAGATGAACAAAATGAGTTTTATAATGACATTGGCGAAATTGAGGAGATCAATAAGAAAGTAAATGCTGGTGAGGCTGTTAGTATTCCGGAATTTGGAGTAAAGAAAATTCGTCTACAAAAGTTTACAAAAAGAAGCTAAAAATGACTAAAATAGCAGAAGTACACTAAAATAAAAGAAATGTTTGCTAGAGATCTATGTCTACCTCTTCTTGATGACATAGCACTTGGTCCTGGTGACGGTCTGATATAGTCTGGTATTGCATATGCTATTCTTTGCCAGTACCTAACGCTTAAAATTTTAGCCTCGGAAACATTAGCAGAGACGATACAATGACATGGTCAATGACATTACTGAAATTCCAATTCATTTTGCACCTGAGTATGATGTTACATATTCATATGGTTCTGACAAGTACAGATTCTTCCTAGCTTATCCTAAGAATAATGATTTCCGAGCACTCATTGATAAGACCGCTGCATAAACTACTCTATCATTAAGTGAGTTTAACACTTAATTTTATATAGTTCATCAGCATGATAAAACAAAAAAAATAGTGTTATAGATTTCATCCACATTTCGCATAAAATACCAGAGGATGATCTAAAAGAGCTGATCACGTACTGTAATTATTATTGTTACGTGTTTAGGCTCTTACAAAACGTAACAGAAAAGAGTGAAGACAACAAGTTTTGTAAAATTTAACAAATAATTTATTTCCCTAGAAAAACAAGGTAAAAATGAGAAAAAGAACTTACGGCTTTAAGAATCAAATCCAAAATGAATACAAGAATTAAAAAATAGAAGTCTTATTATTAAAAGTCCTAAATGAATCTGAGTTCGAGTCCCGATGAAATTCAAAAATGGAAAGCGATGACGTCTGTCGTAACATTCAAAGTATAGATGTGTCAACAGTTCCTTGTTGAATCACAGAAAATATTATTCCAGTTTTGAATTCCGAATAAATTTCAATAAATGTCTTTATCCAAGAATTTTGTCGGAGCACTTAAATATTTCCAGGGAAAAGAATTACTAATTCTATAAAATAAAATTTCAACTCAAACTGGTCACAACAAAACACCTTTAAGTCAATGGTTTGGAGCCCCGAATGAACAAAATTCTACCAAGACAACAGTTATACACTAATTTAAAACGCAATACAGATTCCCGGATGAAGGTCACATGGTCATCCTTCTAGAACAAAATAGAAGCTTTTTACATGCCTAACATCATGTACTCCCAGTATGGCTTTAACTGAAATCAATGGTTCTTACTCTGGGAAAGAATAAAAAAATAGATAAAAAGTTGTTTACCAGAACCCTCACTGGTTCTGAATCAAGGTCAGCAGCTAGATACAGTGTTTCTATTATTATAACAGTCAGGTCAAACAGAACGGAACTGAATTTCTGTAAAATTTCAAATCCAGTAAACAAAGCTCCATTACAATAGCATGTAATGGAATTAAAAAGTTCTAAAACTAACAAACAAATAATTAAATTAAATATACATAACATTATAAGAAAAAGTATACTGTGCTAAAAAAAAAAGCATGTCGTTATTATGGCCGTACCTTAAAATTAATAACATATATTCGATGATCCTAACAACAACTGGTGTGGCCTCAGCTGGTGGAACGGCAACCCGTTTCTGTTGATTTTTATATTTGGAGCTGGCATTACATTAACAGCATTGAACAAACAAATAGGACCTAGATATGAAAACAAACAACTGCTTGTAAGATGGCACTCGTAAGGTACAGCAAAATACTCAACAAATTCAGAACATATCTCAGGTGAAGATATGTTATGCTAGATCTTATACAGGAGTTTAGGGTAAAGGACGATATGCTGAGCTATTTGATGCTATTAAAACTAACCTAATATGAGAAAGATAATTAATAAATTATAATGAGATCACTTATCAGCCTCTAAGCAAACTTTTTGACATCTCAGTATAATGACAGGTGAAATAACAGTTGAATATACGCAGCAGAAAATGAAAAAGATTTTACACGATGGAAAAATATGAGCGTTATACCAAAGAATAAAAGTTATAGTACATATTTTAATAAAGGAAACAAAATAGAACTATCTATTGTTAAAACAGATGACTGAGTATTCTAATTTTCTGTATGATTTAATCAACGTTCTGTCTTAGAAAATTGATAATTTGTATAACCCGGTCGTTCAGGAAAACTATACTAAAATTATTGTTGATAACGAACTTAAAAAATGGTATATTGTTAAAACAATTGTTTCTTATGGAAATTTTATCAAAACTGTTAGAACCTGGATATTAGATCAGCGGTAAGATTAATCTCTTCCTGTTTGAAGAAACTTATCTTACAGCAAAGGCTGGAACATAAAGGATTAAATAATATAAACTTTATGTGACAGTAAAGATAAAAAAGTAGTAAGGCCCATCTAAATTTTATTCGACAGTAAAGATAAAAATAGTAGTAATAGGTGTCAATCTAAATTTTATGTGTCAGTAAAGATAAAAGCACTTGTTGTAAAGGATAGAGAGAGTTTGTAGCTCACATGACAATTTCCCGTTTTTAATCATATTCGCGGCGATGCTCGTTTTCAAGCTGGCTGATTTTATAACAATCTCTATCAATAATATTATTTCTATTAGAAAAATGTTCTGTGATCATAAAGCAGGGTGGTGGAAATCTTGAGCATCACCGTGAATACGATTATAACGGGCAATTAATAGCACCAGAATCGTTACTACTAAAGATGGGTCAGCGCGTTCCTTGATTATATCAGTCTTTTTTTCTTCAGTTGCGTTGTTTGCGTGACGAAGAGGATGTCCTTAATGTTAAGCAACGTGCATGCATACAATATCAACACAGCAATAATTGATTCTCGAATCAGCATGACCTTTCAAATTTTATAGCATATATGTAAACAACTGAGTTTGTAGTAGTCTTTTACCTCACGGATTAAAGAATGTTGTGATCTTCAAAGTGTCTGAACAACAGCTCTAGGCAGAATGAAAACTATATTTGAAACCTAAAATCTAGTCTGCCTTAAGGCTGAACTAATAAAGTGCCATATAATGCATGCGGAAAATGATTAGTGTGGGTTATTGTATTCAGTGCATGTCTTACCTTCATGTAATAATATCTTTTAAAAGGCATCTTTCTTCATAAAATCTCATACATATGATAAATTAGTTAGAATACCATCTAATAAAGGGAAAAATAAAAATACACAGTCTATATATTTTATCAGAAGAACACTTCCCACTAGAACAGACAGGCTATCGATATCTATTAATTGTACAGTAAAAATACTCATGGAAGTCCACTCCAGTGAATTATCAAAAATTATTTCTCTTGGAATATCCGGTAATTTACGTCCGAACATAATATAAAAGTCAGTATTAATCACTAGGAAATAAAAAAATAAAAATGCAGTCTACATATTTTATCAGAACAACACTTTGCCTACCTCTGTAGTTAATGGTTTGATCCTTTCATTGGAATTAATTCTACAATTTACTTTTTGATACAACAGGCACGAATAAATTGCCACAGTTTTAATTACTCAGACATTTGAACACGAGCGCTACATTTGCCCAACGATTATTTGCAACGGCTGTAAAAAATATGAGTTTCTCTGAGACTGATTCCCCAACCGATACATTTTGCATCATTAGTATACTGTGATCACGAAAAGTTTATACGGGTTAAGTCCAGATCTCATCATCGAAAGTATATAAAACTGCTTATGTAATGAAAATATTGAGGACAGATTCAGTTGAAAGTGCGATGACTTATCTTCATCCCTTTATTCTGCTGTGTTATGTGTATATTCGTAGAGAATATATCAATAGTAGAATAATTCTCTTTCCTAATTCAATGTAAAATATCATTTAAAAAATATTGCAGGAAAAACTTATATGCACATTGTGGCATTTGAACTTGATTGGTCTACATACGAGGTGGCCATACTTACTACTAGACCAGTGGGAAGTGCGATGTCTTAGCTTCTGTATTGTGTGTATATTCGCACAGAAAATATCAGTACTAACATAATTATCTTACCCAATTCAATGTAAATCAACATTTACCACTAGACCTGCAGTTGGCATAATGATGGTAGACTGTGTCGGTTCCTTACCTATTACCAAGTCCAGCAATCAATAATTGACCATAATGTGTAATTTCTTAAGATTTCCAGAGGCAATTCCTTTGCAATCTGATTAAAATGAGATCTCCTCTGTCCTAAGTGAATATCAGACGACGACCGCTTAGGCGTCATGTTCTGGTGACCTTTGAATTAGCCAATGAAAATGCAGCTTTCAAAAATATGAAAGTTAATCAAATCGCTCGGTACACATTGATGCTCTTCATCCACACTGCTCAGTTTCCAAACTCGAAGATATAAGACTTCACCTGACTGGCTGATAAAATTAGCGATTATGGTAATAACATAGGTTACCAGAACATGACCATAAGTGATCGCTGTCAGATCTTCGTGTTTAACAGTGGAGATCTGATTTTAATCAGATTGATTCCTTTGAGGAATATAACTACTAAATCCACAGTAAAAAGCTTTGATAAAGTTTTTTCATACTTTTTGACTTTCCCAAATCTGTCCAATCTGATCAAGGGTTATATTTTATGACTAGAATTTAATTTTGTAGCAAATTATGCATGCATCATGCATCCTACAGTTTAAATCTTCAGCATATTATACTGCAAGTCAAGAGGTGTTACGCATATATAGTCCTAAACTAGTAACAGAAAGAAGCAAAACCATTAAGATTTGTAAAACTTAACACAAAATTTAATTCTCTAAGTTGAAAAATAAAATTAAAGAGGAATTTAAAGTATTGTGAATTAAAGTTAAAAAAATCCTTCAAAGTTGTATCACAAGTCCAAAAGAATAGAGTGTTCCAACTGAATTCCAGATCCTGAATTTGCTGATGCACCAACACTCTCAATGTTTCACAATGGCATTATCCAGAACTGGTTTGAATAAATCACAATAATCCCAGAATAATGTTTTAGTCTAAAGTCAGTGAACACTTTGTAAAAATGAAAATTAAACATTGGATACATCTGCAAGCTGATTTTAAAACAAGAATATAGAGAATAAGCATATAGAAATATTAAATATTCCACAGCCACAAAAAAGTGAACTAAAACAGTTATTAATAGAATATGAGTACTTGTTTCCAGATGTTCCAACACAAAGAAATAAAATCTATCATGACGTTGAAAATGTAAATTCTACATCTATGAATCACCATCCTTACAGGATGAACCCTCTCAAACTTGAAAAAAGAAATTCAATATTTGCTGGAGAATGATTCACATAACCAGGTAAAAGTAACTGGAGTTCACCATGTATTCTAGTGCCTAAACCAGATTATACTTTCTGCAAGTGTACTGACTAAGAAAAGTAAACAGCATCACCAAAACAGATTCATTTCCAATGTCAAGAATCGATGACTTCAATGAAACAATTGAAAATGCAAAACTTTGTGACAAAGTTGGACCTTTTGAAAGGATTCTGGCAAAGTTCACTCACGGAAAGAGCAAAGGAAATTTCGGCATTTGTAACTCCAGATGGACTTTGACAATATAAAGTGATGCCGTTTGATATGAAATGTTCTCGTTCAACAAGAACAACACAATGTATTCCATAATTGAGAAGGAATGCTTGGCTTTAATATTGGCTTTACAACACTGTGAAGTTCAGCACTATTTCCAATTATTGTATTCAGTGATCACATCCCCTTACTTTCATTAACAAAATGAAAAACAAAAATCAGAGATTGTTGATGTTCCAGGAACACAACATTGACATTAGGCACCTCAAGGAAAAAGATTGCAGATACACTTTCACGTGTATAGAAGTACTATATTGTTTTATTATATTTTGTGACAACTTCTGATGTAATGTTAATTATATGTAGTTTCCACTAAAATGTTAAAGGAAGGTGCATTTATTAAATCTTTCTTTTCATGAGGGGATGTGTTATATATCTTTAATTTGCATTGTATTTTTGACTTTATAGCGTGTAAGGGTCATTGTTGTAAACAACATATTACATTACAATAGTTTTTAATATATATATATATATATATATATATATATATATATATATATATATATATATATATATATATATATATATATATATATATATATATATATATATATATATATATATATATATATATATATATATATATATATATATATAAACTCCAATTGCCTCGGCACTAAATAACCAACTTGTGTTGGTGGTGTGCCATGAAGTACGAAACCAAACCAAGCCTATGGATGTGACATTTATTTAATTGTGCAATGTTCACACCAGGACCAACATCAACTGAACGAGTCATCATGTCCTTTCAATTTTACGAGTACAAACGTTTCACTGTTCTTTCTTTATTCTGTACAATCTCGTGAACTTTAAATGTCATATTGCCTTGTTCCTAAAACATACACTTTCTGTCCTGTCCCTTTATTTACTATTGGCTGTAAACTGGATCGCCTAAATGTAGCTAATTTTACATATTTCTTCAGTAAAGTTATGAAAGTAGCCCATTTCGAAATTTGTTGGAATTTTGGAATTCTGATATTTTCACCAATTTGAATTTAGGCGTTTGAAATGTACAGGTAGTTAAGTAATCGAATAAATTGATGCCTTGTCCTCACAGGAAACAATTTGGTTTGGTTTCGTACTTCATTGCACACCACCAACACTACTTTCCTGCCATTTATGTATAGCGTTTCCTTCGTCATACTGTTTGTACATAGTCTTTGGAAGAGATGTGTGTATTTGAGGCATCTTTTAATGGTATAAAATTTTCAGCTATTAAATGATTCACCACATACCTTCCATTTCACGAGTACATATTGTTTACCATTAATCCAATTTTAAAAAAATATTTGCAACTTTCGATACGTCATTATGTTTGTCCTGTTGAATCAACACGTTTTTGCAAAACATACCCTCTTCTTTCTCACCCTTTAAGTCTTGCAGTTTGTAAACAACGTGTCACCTAAATTTACTTGCCTGATTGTTTTCAAATTTCCTCCATAAAGTTTGAAAGGTACCGTGTATGAGTCACATTTCGAGAATTTGTTGAATTCGATGGCCATCGGATGCCTCATGTGTAATAACTATATAACTTTGATGGGTGTTTATCTTGAGACTGTTGACCTATCAAGCTCCAGTGAAAATGAACCAAATGTTCGAGTCTCTGGATATGGGCAAATCATGTGGTCTAGATTATCTCACGACTAAACACTTTTGATATGCTAATGATTCAATATATGTCCTCTTGATTTTATTTTTCAATATGATGATTATTCATGCATATGTTCTGGGTGCTTTTTCTGACGTTGTACTAATTTCTATTGTGAAAAAGCAAATCTGGTGATATCAAAGACAAGAAAATAAAAGACCTATTTTGCTCAAAACCTTAATTTTCAAATTTTTGAACAGGTCCTGTTGAAACTATTCCAGGTTAAATATAATGAGACATTTACGAATTCACATATATCAGTCAAGTAATCCCTGCACACTTTTCTAATGAAGATGATATTTTGAATCAGAGCAGAACTGTCTGTGTACTTGCTAACATGTCAGTACGGAAATTTGGTACCTACAGCTGATGAGTCATGGTTTTATTGTCTAAAACCTACTTGCAAAGTGTAATTCTTCCACGCTTTGGCGTAAATTTATTAGGCAGTGTATACTACTGACTACGACAAGAATGTTAAGAATAATGGCACACGTTTAGCTGGTCGTTCCGACGCCCTGACAAGTTACTGAACACAAATGTCAATCATGGCTACTTAATTAAATGTATGCAATGATTGTTCTCTGTTAAAAATAAATTGAGCGAATCTGGCTTTTAGAATGCTATTTTGTTGGTCTCTTTCGGCAAAGCATCAAAAGCGAGACCATTGCCTGGTGATATTTAATTAAAAACCAAGCAAAAACGTTTCTATTGATCATTTATGGAAAGGATTAGCATCAGTGAAAATTAGATCGTAAGCAAATAAACATAATCTTTCTAAAATGACTTACCTACACATATTTTGTCATTAATCAGGGCTTTTATCCTGCATAGACTTCAGATTAACCTTTTACAGCTAAATCCAGTGCCAGGTGCGTGCCAAGTATTGTTTTATCCCCTCTTGGCCATATGACATTTTATTGGCCTTTGTCTATCACATAATATACATTAAGTTTTAATTAATCTGTCCACGCGTATTTTCACCATTAATTAAGCAGCTAACATACATTTTCCAATTATGAAATAGTTATAGTTTTATGGGGGGTAGGGACTTGAACTTGAATTTATTCGGAGTAGATGGGTTTCAGTTTACTGTGGAAAATTAAGTACGGACAATTCGAGACTAAAAAAAAAAAAAAAACTGGTCTTGAGGGCATTCAGGTATACCGAGATTTCGGTTTCTATTGTTACAAGCCAGGGGTATTTGCTTGACCGAGCGGTGTCAAACCCCGGCGCGATTTCCCGCTAGAAGTCATAAGTTTACCCTAAATTTCCAAAGACTTCTATGCAACTTCAGTTGTAAATTAGAAAGCCCGATGTGTCCATTCTATACATAAATTGTACTCTAATCAATGCAAGACCACAGATCTCCCAACTTTCTAAATATCTATCAACCGCACATCTGCATAGTTTCTCTTCATCACTTTCCGTACCGTCAGCAGTTCACACCGTAGAAACACTGCATCTATCTCCTAACATAGGGAACTATTTTAACTACGCCACCTTAGGCCAGTCAATTCATGGTTTCAATGCACATTACACCAATACAACTGCATCACATTTGCCATCATGGCGACATAAACTGTATCTGTCAAGTCCCTTCTTGTTTATTTCTTCGTGTAATTTACCGGTTTCCTACTGTAAATACTGCCACTGCAGTCACATTACCAATGTACACCACTAGATTTTAATAGGGGCTATGGTCCGCAGGGAAGCTCACGCGGTTTGGACCTGAATTCACTGCAAGTGAACCATGGCATCATGGAAACTCACAAACACTTCACTCCGTGACGTTTGCTCCTAGTAATTGGCTAATTATTTCGGGGCTAAAGAATATTTCCATTGGACCGAATTCCAATAATCAAACAAGTAATCACACAAATCTAAGAATTCCTTAAAACGGAGCGCTATAACCATATGCGCATACTCCAAATTTATTACACTATATAAACCCAAAGGGTAAAAAGGGAAGGAATTCACCCTCAGCCATACACTTACACACATTTAACACATTTTGGCACATTCGTAAGTAGCAATTTATCATATTTATTCAGTAGAACGATAAGTTTATAACGATCACATTTTCTAAAGAGACATATTGGTCTAAAATGCCCATGTACATCATTCTATAAATTAATAATGGATGTATTATATAAAAAAATTTAATAATGTATATATGACTGACTTCGTTAAGACTCGGTATATGTTTGTCCTAAATAAGAAGAACTATAAGAACTTCAGATTTGCTAGAAACAATCTAGCGTGACGTAGGTTTCCTCCTCAGAATGCTTGAAAGTTAATCTGCCGATCTGCACTGTGGTGACACTTTTGCACGACTCCTTTTATTTCACTTTCGGTGCTGAGCCTAACAAATTGATTTTTAAATTAATTGTCAGTGTTCATTTCGCCGAATGTCAACGTCTTTATAGAGTTTGCTAAATGTGCGTGTGTGTGTGTGTGTGTGTGTGTGTGTGTGTGTGTGTGTGTGATTTAGATTTTTAACGCAGCTTTAACAATTTTTCAGTCATATCGCTACGATGTCTGCAGTGTGACAGTTTATAGTGATGTCTAGCACTGGGGCATCATGCCACAGACATGTGGCATGATGTCCCACCCAGTCACATTATCCTGACACCCGGCCGACCAGTCCTAACACTAACCTCTTAATGCTGAGCGCCTAGCGAGGCAGCCGTTGGTACCATTTTTTAAAGTCTTTGGTATGACCCGGCCGGGGTTCGAACCCGCGACCTCCGACATCCGAGGCGGACGCTGTAACCACTAGGCCACCGGAGCGGTCAGTTTGCTAAATCAAATTGTACGTGTGTGCTTTATCCCCACTTTGTTAAGCTTTCTCCAAATCCTCCACAGTATCTGTTCCTTCGGTCGCTCTCATATTAGAGGCTGCGCAAATATCATACAGACAAGAACGATTTAACTTGTCTCATTGGTTCGGTCATCCATTGAAAGACATAAAAGACAAAAATTAGTTTTAATTTACTAAAAATTATATGAAACGTGCCTTCTATTCATAATAGTAATTGAAATTCAATTAATTCCTCACATGGAATGGATATGAAAACTTCTTATTCAAGTACAAGAATTATCAAAATGCCTTTAACAATATGGAAAGTAATTCCTTATTAATGCTGCAATGACCTAAAAGTTAATCACATTCACTGCTGGAAAGCTAATACAACCTATTTTGTAGCTGGTAACAAACCCATAGGAATATAATTATATTCTCTAACGAGAGAGAGAGAGAGAGAGAGAGAGAGAGAGAGAGAGAATTTGTGTGTGTGTGTGTGTGTGTGTGTGTGTGTGTGTGTGATTTGGATTTTTAACGTAGCTTTAACAATTTTTCAGTCATATCGCTACGATGACTGCAGTGTGACAGTTTATAGTGATGTCTAGCACTAGGGCATCACGCCACAGACACGTTGCGTCATGTCCCACCCAGACACATTATTCTGACACCAGGCCGACCAGTCCTTAAATTAACCTCTTAATGCTCAGCAGCAAGCGAGGCAGCTATTAATACCATTTTTATACCTCTTTGGTATGGCTCGGCCGGGGTTTGAACCCTCAACCTCCCGCTTCCGAGGCGGACGGTCTAAGCACTAGGCCACCGGAGCGGCATTTCATGATGGAACCTCATTGACTGCATAAATGTACACTAGAGGGTTTACAAGAGAGAGAGAGAGAGAGAGAGAGAGAGAGAGAGAGAGAGAGAGAGAGAGAGAGAGAGTCAAGTTTGTGTACGGATTTAGTATGAAGTCTACATTGGACTCGCTTTCTTAACTTAATGGAACCTTTCTTTGAGGGCCTGCCTATAATTTACCCACTTTTCGTCTCCTTTTAAAAGAGCGTTTAGTAATTGTTTCCTAGACTGGTTCCTGTTATTCAGTTCATTACGTGTGTGCCCGTGTTATCAGATTGCACTCGATCTCGTACATTGTGCTATGTATGTGCAGTCTATATTGTGTACTTAACATTTATCCAAGATAATAAGTTGTACTTCAGGTCATGACCATTCGTAAATAGAATGTTTACGAAACATTTCAGTTCAAGGTGTGTCGTATGTAAAATTAGACTTGGGTCTACAGATGGATTGTTTCACATGTTGATATGATATAGGTCAAAGGAAAATTTTTATAAACAGGGATTTGATCAACAAATAATTTATTCCTGTTTCATATTAATATGTGGAAATCCATTTGTGATCAGAGTTTAATGTCATGTGTGTTAGAGAAGAAATGATTATGAAAAGTATTCATTGGAATTACTAAAGTGATACTGACTTTTAGATTAATACATTACTTTGGCTTTTTATGACATCATTCAAAGACATTCTGGACTGTATCATTGCGTTACATCGGGACATTCAAAACTATTGGAATTCATTCAGAACATTCTATTTTTGGGCATGTGATAGGACATTTAGAATTATTTGGAATTTGACTCAAACAATAAGATGCTAATTTTGGAAAAAGAGGAAAGGGAAATACAAATGCAGATGCAGAGAGAAGAAAGGGAAATTAAAAATTGAAAAAGGTACTGGAAAGCGGAGCGTCCCCCATCTCCCCCCCCCTCTGATTTCCCTTATCGACACCCAAGTTCAGGTTTTAATGTTAACAGAAATATTAGGTTAGTACCCCGATTTCAGGAAAAAGAAGTAGATGAATACTTTCTTCACTCTGAGAAAATTTATGAAAGCTTGTAATGGTTAAGAGACCATTGGACTTCATTATTACAAATTATATTTACCCCGGCAGAGCTCGTGAAGTCTGCACTTTACTGTCGGTACAACAGAGTGATGATTATGATGTGGTTAAGGAATGTATTTTGAAGGGTTATGAGGTGTTACCTGAGGCATATCCTCAAAGGTTTAGGAAGGGCAGAAATGGACTGAACAAATCATGACAAATTTACAAGGGGAAATAAGCAACTATTTTTATGGATGATTCTCGCCCATGAAAAATGATTTAGATTACGATAACCTCAGAGAGTTCGTATCAATTACAGAGTTAAAGACGACCATCCACCTTGACGTCAAGACCTATAATGATGAGCGAGAAGTGGAAACTTTGGAAAATGCTGCTTGCTTAACTGATGATTATTCCTTGACTCACAACGTTTAATTTGTCATTAAATCTTCCTCTCAGCAGGTTTATTATTAAAACAAAGCATCACAGTCTCTTATTATATACTCTTTTTTCCGTTACCTTTCTATTCTCAGAATCGTGCAATAGTTTACGATACAGAACACCTTCATATTGCACGCACGTGTACGACACGTGTCCCTAAAGATAGTATAGTGTATTAGGAACTACTTGTAAACAAACCATATACACTAGTAGACGCTTTAGGTTTTGGTTTATTAAATTTGTTTGTGAATGAAGTAAAATATCTGTTTCGTCCATTGGAAATTATAAATGATAGAGTTAACGATGTGGACGAGTTCACTGAGTCAGAAACGAAACTTTCAAACAAGCAAACAAGCAAAACGTGATATTCGCAACAATAAACTTCAGAGACCCAGTAATTGAAAATTCCGATCTGATCATTGAAACAGTTCTTTAGGAGAATATTCATATCGTTTCGCAAATAGAACGCTTAAGACGATGAGAAGTGCTCTCCATGTAACTATTTTGATACAATGTTAAGATAGCGAGAGAAGATAGACTGTCTGATGCAGGTCATAGCTGGGGTCTCTTCCATGCATGAGAATATTTTCTGTTAATAAGAATGGTAATAAATATACTTACATTTATGTACATATTTATCAATATAGAAACAAAATCCATGCACATTCATTCACAATATGGCTCTGAGTTTCAATTTTAAGTACACGAAAACGACAATTCTTTTTTAAACTGATATAGAGTGCGCGACTAAAAGTTAAAAGGTCACTGGGCGGAGCTATGTGCACATGAATACTGTTATTGTGAATTGGTGAATCTACGGTTGTGAATTTATTTTGGAATAAAGCATAATTTCAATTACATTGTTTCTTGTAATGTCTTGCATTATTAAGCCTTAGGCAGTTAAATAAAATGAGCATATAATAAATAGATTACTGTATTTGTATGGCAAAATCTGAACTCTTTTTGTCTGAAAAATACTGCACTCCGCAAGGTCGTGCAGTATTTTCCGAAAACGAAAAACTCGTTCATATTATCCCATAAAAATGCAGTAACCTATATATATCAGAACTTCCAAATTTCAAACTGGCACAACTTTAAGAAATGAAGCATCTGATAAAAGCCTAATCAGAAATCCTTATCTCTTCCTGGATGTGCTTATCGTAAAACGAAAGTGAAAGTCATTTAGGATTGAATACAGGTATAACATTCATTGGTGATTCTACCAAGCTTATCCCTGTTAAAATATTAAGGGACTCGGGAGGTTCTGAGAGTCAATTATTATCAGGTACTTTGCCTTTGTCTGAGAAGTCTTCTTCTAGTGAACATGTTCTTATTCGGGGAGTAGAGTGTGGCTTTGATGTTTCTTCTCACTGTGTCATTTAGGCATGAAACACTTAGCACTTTGACCCGAGAATATCAAACCTCAAGTGTAAACTTCAGTATATCACCTAGGTCAACCACTTTTTACAGAATATAGGAAAACAGTTTGTACCGTAAACATTACATTATAAACTCGACGTATAAAGAAAACCAAGAAAAAAGATTTATATACATGGTTTTTGTGTACGGATTTTATATGATTGAAAAGCTTAATGTTTGGCAAGCATATCCATCATTCGTCTTGTCTGACCTTTCTACTACTTTGAATCGAGAACAGTGTTCCATACTCGATTCACATAAATCAATATCCAAGAACAATGTACGTCAGTCATCCTCAGTTATAGCAGTTTTCATCAAAGCAAGATGTTGCAATCCAGATTTGAAATCAATAATAATTTCGACATTCTTATTATACTGTTTTATTATCGGCACCGTTTCAAACATTTTCGTGGAGGTAATAAGTTGAAGTAGTTTTTTTTTTCCAGTCGTGGTTCTTTCTCAAAGCAACAACGTCTCCATTTCAATGGTAGGGCGAACCTTTGTCCAGGCCACTGACCTATTTCTGACCCATTTCTATAATTTTTAGTGATTTTTCAAAACTTTCATCACCCACACATTTAAAAATGGATTTTTAGAAGAAAGAAACAATCTCAAAAATTGTATGATTCGTGTAACTTTCAGCTTGAACCTATGCGACTACTCACTACGTAATTCTATCATACAGAACAATACACAAAGTAAGTACAATCGTGCTTCGAAAGAAAGCCGGGGTAAATTCTCTTAACAAGATCTCAGCTGACAATCCGTTTGTGTCACCTTGACGTATGCCAATGTCTGCAATAATTCCTTGTTAGTTCGATGTTTATTGTGTATTCAGGTTGATTATGAACAATTTTAGACAATCAGATCCTTTATAGAAGAATTTTTCATCTATTTTCTTTAAATATTTTTAAATATTGAAGAGTTTATTTTGTGCCTTTTCAATAATCCGATCAAATGTCAAAACCTGGGCTATTGTAAAGAATTATAGCCTATGAGAACACAGGTATTGACCTTGAAAATGTCCAATTGATCAAATCATCTTCAACATAACATATCGTCAAAAAATAAACAAATAAAAGCAAACGTAAAAGTTCAGGTATTTAAGTGACTGAGGATACATTGGACCTAGGAAGCATTTTAAGTGTTATCAGCCACTAGGATTAAATAGGACATAGGCAGTATTTTCCATGTCTGTCAACTACATAGCGTACTGCAGAACTGTTTGCTTCATGGCTGCAACATGATAGAATTATCAGTAGTAGATTTTCATTTAGCTTGTTCTACTTTTGCAACATCTTTACGTATGGCATTTTCTGCGATCGCTTGTATTCGGAATACTCTTTGTCGTCGTCTAATTATGATACTGATTATCAGAATAGGTTGTGTGGTAAATATTTTGTTACATTTATCCTTTATCAATATTTATTTACAGAGAATTCACGCAAGCACGAGGGTTATTGAAAACGTTCTGATTAGTTTGCTGTACAACCAAGTTCTTTATTAATGAACAGTACAGGAGTGCTTCTTCAAAGTACTCCCCATTTTGCATTCACACTTGGTATGTTGCTCATCCAATGGAAAACTGCACTTACAACTGCATCATGGCTATCAAATCGTTTGCTGAATCTTTGATAACGGGATTCAGACAAAGTTTTTATGTGCTCCATCGAGACGGCGGATTTGTGCGTTGCAGTGGAGTGCATGGATAGCTTGGGTAACAGTGGGCGAACTGGTAATTCGGTACTGTTCCACAATTTTCAACAACCCTTTGGTGGCTTACAGATGTCCAGTGACACTAGCAGAGTCAAGCATAGGTATCCAGTCTACCGGGCCTTTTGCATCCAAAACTAATGGGTTTAAAACTATCTTCACAGTTGGACTACGTCGAGCGATTTGTGGCATCTGCTTGGTTTATCCAAAGCCAACTTTATTATTTTGTCTTCCGTCGGGTCCTAAAATATACCCAACTTGCAACACACATGACAATAGCATTCAAACGTCTTCTGTTCTCATTTTCATGTCTGGCGAGTAGTTCTTGAACTAATTCCAGCTTAGCCTGTTTTTGATCAAGTTCAAAGTGTTACGCCTCTATGGTCTAAACAAAGTAACAGAAAGAAGCAAAACAAACAAGGTTTGTAAAACTTAACTAATAATTTAACTATCGAAGTTATAAATGGAAATGTGACAAGAAAATTGGGTTGCTCGTCCTTAGGATAATTGAATTCTGGCTAAAATATTTCAGAAAATTGTTTTTTGAAATTTAAACTCCCCTAGTTTTCAGAATTTTTTAAATCTCAAGTATTATTTCACGTTTTGTTTGATATCTTTAGTGAAATTAACAGATTTTGTTTCACAATGTCATCAAAATCTTTCTTTCAAATCCTACCCAGGAACAGTTGGATTGTTTGAAAAAAGATGAATTGCTTGAACTTGCCAGAAAATATGATCTTTCTGAGGCCAAAACTTCTTTAACGAAGCAAGAAATAAAACACATTTGGTCCAGTATTTGGTAGAAAAGAGTGTTTTGGATAAAAGTATTTTGGTTTCGATCAGTATGTCTGTATCAGACTTGAAAGCAAAGGAATTAAAATTAAAATACAAGATGGAAATAGAGTTAAGGAAGCTTGAACTTCAGAAAGAAAAAGAGGAGAAACAAATGCAAATGCAGTTACAACTGGAGAAAGAAAAAGAACAAATGCATTTACAGAAAGAAGAAAAACAAATGCTATTGGAAAAAGAAGAGAGAGAGAAACAAATGCAGTTACAGAAAGAAGAAAAACAAATGCAATTAGATAAGGAAGAAAGAGAGAAAGAAAGACAAATGCAGTTACAGAATGAACAGATGCAGTTACAAAAAAAAACAACAAATGCAGTCACAATCGGAGAAAGAGGAGAGAGAGAGACAGATGCAAATGCAAATGCAAAGTGACAAGGAAGAGAGGGAATATCAATTTAGAATAAAAGAAATAGAGCTGGCAAGTATAAAGAACATTCCCACTTCACAAACAAATTCAAGTTTTGATGTTACTAAGACTTTTAGGCTAGTACCCCCTTTTGGCGAAAAAGAAGTAGACAAATATTCTATTTATTTTGAAAAAGTTGCTGAAAATTTGAAATGGCCAAGGGACAATTGGACTCAATTATTACAGTATGTACCTATTGGTAAAACTAGTGATATTTACTATTCACTGTTGGTTCAGCAAAGTGCTGACTATGATCTGGTTAAGGAATGCATCTTAAAGAGTTGTGAGTTTGTCCCTGAGGCTTATCGGTACAAATTCAGGAACTATAAAAAAGATGCTGGACAAACTTATGTCGAATTTGCAAGAGAAAAAGAGCAGATATTTGATAGATGGTGCTTAGCTAAAGAAGCTGATCATAATTCTGAAAGTCTCAGACAACTTGTATTACTTGACGAGTTCAAGAACTGTGTCCATAGTCACATTAAGACTTATCTTGAAGAGCATAAGATCGAAACCTTGGAAAATGCTGCTCTTGCTGCTGACGAGTATTTCTTAGCTCATAAAATTCCTTTTGTAGGCAAGTCTTCCACTCAGCAGTCTTCTGGTAAAAAGGTATTTCAGCCTAACACGAGCCCTTCTAAATCTCAATCTGGCACAACTTTCAAAAATCAAGCTTCTGATAAGCTTGATAAAAAATCTTTGTCTCTTCCTACGTGTACCCATTGCAAGAAGAAAGGACACGTTATTTCTGATTGCTTCAAATTGAAAAATAAGCATCAGAATCAAGATAGACCTATCCCAAATCCTCTTATTTCTAAGCGGTCAAGGTCACGGTCATGTATTGAAAGCAATGCATTTGTTGGGTCTAATAAACCCCAGTCTGATTTTATTATGGAGAATTATAAACCTTTCTTGTCGAAGGATTATATATCACTCATGGGTGATTTGGCCAATCCTATCCCTGTTAAAATTTTTAAGGGACACATGAGCTTCTCGGAGTCTTTTATTATCAGGTACTTTGCCTTTTTCTGAGAAGTCTTCTTCTAATGAGAGTGTTCTTATTCAGGGAGTAAAGAGCGGCTTTGTTACTGTTCATCTCCAATGTGTAAATGTGTCATCAGACTTAGTCTCAGGACTAGTGCCAATCGGAATTGTGTCTTCTTTACCCGTTGAGGGCATTAATTTATTACTAGGCAACGACCTAGCTGGAGATAAGGTTGTGGTTAATCCGCTTGTAACTGACAAGCCGTCTTTGGATCAGAAAGTTGATCCTATTGAAAATGAATTCCCTGATTTATACCCAGCTTGTGCAGTTACCAGAGCTATGGCAAAGAAATCTCTTGAGAATGATGTTGATAAGGAAAATATTCCTTTATCTGACACATGTATTGGTCAGGCTTTTGATGAGGTCACTTTCACTCCTTGTTTGGATCAATCAAAAGATCCTCTTTTAAATACTCCTTCTCTTTTATCTAATCAGGGTGACAAACGACAATCACTTGTCGTCGAACAGGAAGAAGATCCTGAGATCTCCTATTTGTTTCAAAGGGTCATAAGTGAAACTGAAGCCACTGAAGTGCCTGTCTGTTATTTCATTAAAAATGGAATTCTTATGAGAAAATGGAGACCTCCCGATGTACCTGCTGGTGACGAATGGTCAGTGAACAATCAGATTGTAGTTCCAAAATCTTACAGACAGGAAATACTTAGTCTGGCCAACGAAACTCCTCTGGCTGGTCATTTAGAGATTAATAAAACTTATCACAAGATCTTGAATCACTTTTATTGGCCAAAATCAAAAGTGATGTTTGTAAATACTGCTGATCTTGTCTTTCTTGTCAAATGGTAGGAAAACCCGATCAGAAGATACCTAAGGCTCATCTGCAACCTATTCCTGCATTTGACGAACCATTTAGTAGAATAATGGTAGATTGTGTTGGTCACTTACCTAAGACCAAGTCAGGCAATCAATACTTGTTGACCATTATGTGTGCGTCAACAAGATTCCCAGAGGAATATTAAAACTAAAACAATAGTAAAAGCTTTGATAAAGTTTTTTTTTTTTTTTTACTTAATTTGGCCTTCCCAAATCTGTCCAATCTGATCAAGGGTCAAATTTTATGTCTGGGATTTTCCAACAAGTTATGCACGAATTTGGCATTCAGTAATTCAAACCAAAAGTGATATTATGGTTTGACAGATCTTCAATGGCGAGAATGTTTGAGTGTAGTGATAGAGTTCTGTCTCTCTTGCTCATTCTTCAAAATTTTCTTCAGATTAGGTATTATTGCCCTTACAAAGTTAAGAAGAAAATGAATGAGTTAAATTGTAATAATAGTACTCTGATCTAAATATATTATATGAGTACTAGTATATTGAGAGAGATAGCCAGGTAAATCATGGAATTAATTTAGTTGTACCTGTCCCACTCAGTGAGGATTTAAGTGGAGGAATTCAATCGGACATTATTGATTTTGGAGTGACAAATCTTCGGAATTCAGAAATTATGAATAATCTGGACCAGAAACTTTCACACATGCAACAACAAGAAAGGAATGAACCTAAACAGTTATTATTTGAATATGAGCACTTATTTCCAGATGTTACAACGAGAACAAACAAAATTTTCTATGACGTTGAAATTGTAAATTCAAAACCTGTTAAACAATACGCATACAGGATGAACCCTCTAAAACAGGAACACTTGAAAAACGAAATTCAATATTTGCTGGAGAATGATTTCATAGAGACCAGTAAAAGTGACTGAAATTAACCATGTATACTTGTTCCGAAACCAGATAAAACTTTTCGCATGTGCACTGATTATAGGAAGATGAACAGTGTGACTAAAACAGATTCATATCCATTACCAAGAATCGATGACTGCATTGATAAAATTGGAAATGCCAAGTATGTCACCAAATTTGACCTTCTGAAAGGATTTTGGCAAATTCCACTAACGGAAAGAGCAAAGAAAATTTCGGCATTCGTGACTTCAGATGGACTTTATCAATATAAAGTGATGCCGTTTGTGATGAAGGGTGCGCCAAATACTTTTCAACGTTTAATGAATATGATTACCTCTGGTCTAGATATTTGTGATGCTTACATCGATGGTGTCATCATCTACAACGACACCTGGAAAGAACATCTAGTAACAATTCGGAAATTCTTTGACAGATTCACTGATGCAAGTTTGACAATCAATTTATCCAAACGTGAGTTCTGCCGTGCTTTTGTAACTTTTCTATGACATATTGTGGGACATGGACAAGTTAAACCTATAGATGCTAAGGTCAAGGCTATCTCTGAATTCCCTGTGCCTGTCAGTAAAAAGTAACTGATGCGATTTTTAGGTATGGCTGGATACTATCGGAAATTTTGTTCCAATTTTTCTAATATTGCAGAAACCCTGAGAAATTTATTGTGCAAGAAAAACATGTTTCTTTGGACTGAAAAATGTCAGGAGGCTTTTGATAAGTTAAAGGCCATACTTAAAAGTGCACCAGTTCTTACAGCTCCAAATTTCAGTCAGTCATTTAAACTGTCTGTTGATGCAAGTGATGTTGGAGTTAGAGCAGTATTGATTCAAGAAGATAGATATGGTGTTGATCATCCAGTGTTCTATTTTTCTAAGAAATTAAATAAGCACCAAAGAAATTACTCAACAATCGAAAAGGAATTTTGGCTTTGATATTGGCATTACAACATTTTGAAGTTTACATTAGTTCAGCTCCTTCTCCGATTATTTTGTTAGTGATCACAACCCCCTTACTTTCATCGACAAGATGAAAAACAAAAATCAGATTTTATTAAGATGGAATTTGTTGTTACAGGAATATGATATTGACATCAGGCACATCATGGGAAAAAATTTAATAGCAGATGCACTTTCCCGTGTATAGAAATCATATTTCATGTACATTTGTATAATTCATAAGAGTTCTTGTTATTTAATTTTTTTTTACCCCATGTATAATTAACATGTGGTAAAAAGAAAGCTTTATTATATAAATCTTTCTTTTTTTTATGGCGGAAGTGTTATGTATATGTAATTAACTTGTTTGTTTGTTAGTTTTAATTGTTTTTATTTTATTTTATTCCATTACATGTTATTGTAATGATAATTTTGTCTACTGGATTTTATATATATTTTTTTAGAAATTCAATTCAGTTCTGTTTGACCTGATAAACAGCCAGTAGTTTGAAACATTGTATCTAATTGCTGACCTTGATTCAGGAATCACATAGAGTTTGGAGTAAACAACTTTTTTTTTTGTTATTTATTCCCAGAGTAAGAATCATTGATTTTAGCTAGGGCCATACCTAACGTACGTGATAATCGGCATGTAAATGTTTTTACGTTGTTCTGTTAAGATGACTACGTGACCCCATACGGGAATCTGTTTTGCGTTTTACATAGTCTTATAACTCATTGTTATAAGAATAAATAGCCAGTTGTACTTTAACCCTTTGAAGCTCAAAGGTGTTTTGTTGTGACCAGTTTGAGTTGAAATTTTTTTTTTAATTAGTAATTCATTTCTCTGGAAAACATACATATAAGTGCTTCTTACAAAATTCCTGGACAAAAAATTTATTGAAAATTATTCGGAATTCCAAACTCGAATATTATTCTTTGTGATTCAACATTGAACTGTTTACACGGCAACACTTTAAACGTTATCGAAGACGTCATCGCCTTCCATCTTGAATTTCATCGGTATTCGAACTGTGATTCATTTAGAACTTTTCATTTTTTTTTTAATTCTTGGATTAATTTTGGATTTGATTCGTAAACCGTAAGTCCTTTTTTTTATTGTTACCTTGTTTTTCTAGAGATATAAATTATTTTGTTAAACTTTACAAAGCTTGTTGTCTTCACTCTTTTCTTGTTACTTTTGTACGAGCCTAGACACGTAACAATGAACACATTGTATGTAATTGAGACTAACCTTGTGCTTTATTCGAGACTCGCACCTTCCTATGAAGTCGAATTTCTCTCTCCTTTGCTTGTTCCCCACTTCGCGACACACGCCATTTATTAAGACACCTGTTTCAAATGGATCACGACTTACAAACATTTTCATGTTTGACTCTTGACATATTACGGATATAAGTACCACAGATTTCCACCCCTCGCATTCAACAATTTAAGGCGAGTCTATCACATACTTCAAACTTAATGTATACGTGCCACGCTGACCACGAAATAAGGTGCTGTGAAATTATTTCTACAAACGTTTGCTCCAATAAAGGAACTGTCATACATACATACATACATACATACATACATACATACATACATACATATAGTTAGGCTTATTTGTTGTGGCTTTGTACTTCTTTTTTTGTTTTGGGGCGTTTAATGGTACAGCAACTCTTTCAAAGTTATATCGTTCTGAAGCAAGCAGATTAACTTGTGTTAGCCAAGGACACTAAACATTACCTGCTCTGGCCTGATTCAATAGTTGCAAATGAACGCATTCATCTGCCCACTAGTCCAACATAAAATGCATTCACATTTAGCAACGAAAGGAAAGCTGGAAGAGGTATCAGCCAAATATTGCATTAAACAAACTCCATATCTCAAAGAATGAATTTAGAGTATTATCTTATTTTAATAATTTTCCACATGTATCTTGCACATTGTCGATTGTTTCTATTCAGTATACAGTATCACCTATTCCCCAATAATGTAAACAAAATCAGTTTTATGGTAAAAGTCTTTGTTTACTTGTAACTAAAACCTTAGTAATTCAGCAATTTTAAGTCTCATTAAACATACATCATCGTTCGAAAAGAACGGAGGAATGGCGCATAAATGAGTGTTGATTGCAAAACGAAATGTAGTGGTACTCGAAATTGGTGTACAGCATCTCTTACAGACTAACCAGACTTTCATCTTGTCGAGACCACTGGCATAACAAGTGATAGCAGCTATAACACAATAGAACCGCAAAACATTAGCCAGATCATTTTTATCTTCTGTTTAAAGATGTTCTTCTTTCGTCTATCGGATTTGATCACGCAATGATGTTATTTCCTACCTCATCAGTGTCCATGTCCCCAGTGCAAACCAGAAATGGAAAATTCTCTTCGTGATTTGTTTTTAAATATTTATCCAAAGGACTATGGAGAATATTTTTAGCACTCGGTGTAAGAGAGAAATTTGTTCTAGTTACTGGTAAAATTGTTGAAAACCATTTAGAATTGACTTTTGTCGATGTATTAAAGCAACATACTTATCTACAGTACTAACTGCGTCGTTACTAAATGGGAGACAGTCAGCACGTCAATGATTTCCTTGAAAATTACACTAAGAGAAATTCTGCCGGGTAGTGTGGTTTTTTATTTTAGTGCGAAATGTTGCAATTTCATTTGTGACATATTTCCTATCCACTCGAAATACGTAGATATCCTCTAAATACTTGCAACAAATCTTTCAGTGCTTGAACTTATTTAGCAATTTTTCAATCTGTTTTGAAGCATCTTTGCATTATTTTGCCTTCTCAGGAATTCCTCTGAACTTCCCATGTTTTTTATTATGTCAAACTATAAGACACAAGAAAATTACTTAGCGGTTAGTCCGATTACTATTTTTGAGTTGTGAATAAACTTGCATGATTAGGTTCGACATATTCCATAAAAGTGTACCTATCAAACCCTGTCACGTGTAAATTCTTATTGATATTTATCAACTAGGATACGTTTCATTTTGATTTATTACGAAATCCCTTGGGTTTGCAAGTCTCGTATGTACGCTGTCTGTTAATGGTCACGTGCTTATGCAGAAAAATTCGTCAAATTCAACATTCCAAATTAGTTTCTGATAGACTATAATTACTTTATTGTAACTAAACCGTAACGGCTTCACAAACTTTGTTCTCGTCTACCGCTACAAAAACTGTTATTACAATTACTACAGATTATAATTCAGTATACTCTAGTACAGGCAAGTGTGGCTTGGAAAGACAAACCCTAATGCATGAAAGGGCAAGCCATATAATTTTATGGTCGTGGGGAAGGAAGGGCTATGAGTTAAGGTGACGATTTGTAAAATAAAAATAAACTGACTCTTACCGTTTGAAAACAACTATCTTTACTTGATTTGCATAAAAAAGTATCCCATTCTATCCATCATTTTAGTTCAAGAAAATATCCTGTTAGAAAGAAAATCCCATGCCATCTCACCCCAACCCCACCTCCACCCCAGAAATTTAAATCGTTGGTCAAAATTAATTTATGTTTAAAACTGATAAATTAAAATGACGATATGTAAAAAAAGAGAAATAAAGTTCATAAATCCAGGAAGTTTCATTGCGCTTGCACATCAAGCATGATACTTAAATGGAATTACTATCATAAGAAGCTAATTAAAACAATAAGGAGGTATAGAGTTAATTACTGTCGTCAGAAGCTAATTAAAACAATAAGGAAGGCATAGAGTTAATTACTGTCATCAAAGCTAATTAAAACAGTAAGGAAGGCATAGAGTTAATTACTGTCATCAGAAGCTAATTAAAACAATAAGGCAGGTTCTCTAGTCCGATAAATCAACCCCACAAATCTGTGTTGATACTGATGGACGATATGTGAGTCTGATGTCATCTGTTCATTAAAATGTGCAATTTTGCTGCATGCAGATCTTTCCGGAACAAAACTGCCTTCTCTTTAGACACATACCGGTAATGGGTAAGAGCCATATCTAGAGCGAAATTCAAAATGGCCACATGAGAGAGGGCTGTGCTATTTCACTTGGATTTACAAGTCACCAAACATAGGATTTACTCCGAAATATAATGTACATGCCACCAAAAGAACCCTATAGCCGACGGAAGCTCGACAGCTGCCAGAAATTCCGGTGAGTGTATAAAATGCACATCGATGTGTGCAGCCAAAATTGTCTGCAGATTTTTGCATGCTTCAATGAATAGATGATATAAGCCCTAAACCGCTAATCAATATTATCACGGGTGAGGGGCTGATTTATCGGCCTTGTAGTGCCCAAGCCTGGGCGATTGAAATGATGTTCCTTGCCCAAAACAACGTTAGCCGACTAGGGCTGAACAAATTGTAAAATTGAAACATGCGCATTCATTTATCCTCCGAAGTCCGGCAGGTAAACTCGATCGATCGATCGATCGATCGATTGATCCCTAAACCCTGTTACCTCAGCCTGATAAAACCAAAAGGGTCTTCAGAATACCGTCAAAAACCACCCAGGGCAATAAAAACCAGAGTGGTCTGAGTCGCTCGACATTTTAGACCACTTAGACATCGCACCTATGCTGCTCGCTTGAGTTCGAGTGACAGCCTGACCAGTGTGGGTATGTGAGAAAGCTTGCCAGTAGCTACTAGTGCACTGTGTCGGTGGTTCTTCCCGGGTTCTTCCTCTACCAAATATACTGGCCGTCTGGTATAGACTATCATGTGCTGAAAAATCAAGTAAACATCCTCTTTATTAGCTAGATAGTTTTATTATCACGGAAACCGTTTGCATCGTCCGTGAAAGAAAACATATTAAAACACAAACCGCAAGGGTTAACACAAGTTATGGGATTCTTGCCCTTTTTGTGTCAGCTTTATATATAGTATTATGTGTAACTGGTTGCATTTAGAAAAACATTTGTCGTTATCCACTTATGATACTAAGTATTCCGGTAGATTGCCAAACTTTTACATCATAATTTTCTTACCTTTCCAAAACAAATGTTGTCAGACACTTTACAAAATTTAATTGGGAAAGTTGCATTGTTTTTCTTACCTGATTAGAATCATTGGGAAAAAAAATTGAACAAATCTTTAAATAAATCCTGCTTTTTAATATTAACTTGACCTTAGTAAAGCGCAAGATTAAATATAACCGAGCTGAAAGTGTTTATTCCTTGAAAATCCAAGATTATTAACGGATATAGAAACTTAAAAGGTACCCTCCCTTGGATGACAACTAGATCATGTAAGCAGTTCAAATGACTTGAGCATTGTGTATTACTTAGTTTATGCGTGAGTGAAATACAAGTGATACTGTATGGTGAGGCAACGAAAAGAACATTGGTAGAAATTAAATCTTATTGCCCGAGTTGTTTCTGCCAATACCCTTTTGAGTCGTCCCATGCTATAATATCAATAGTATCACACAAGAGAATATCGTCTACCCGATTTATTGCATTACAGCGGCTTTCTTTCCACTGGTCGCACTTCTCTCCTTATTGCGCCTCTCGTACCTTATTTTTTTGGCGAGAAACTATTGCACAATCCAAATGATTACCTGAAAGCCACTCGGCACCCTCGCCGCTAAGTAAGCGTCTCCGCTATCTGGCAATTTACAATCCCGTTTTGGATATTATCCCTCGCCGTATACCTCTGTGATCACATCGGTATGTTGAATGCAACAAATTAGATTCAAACAAGTGGCACGATTACTTTATTTTCATAACTTGCTAAGGTCAGTCTAATATATCTCTTGACTGTGATTGAAACTAAGCACAACTCTTTGTAAAACAAATGTGGCATCATGTGTTTTTGCAAAACATAAAATTGCTTATGCTTATTGCAGCACTTCCGTTGTGAAATCTTCAGTTTTGGAGGTGCACAATTTTGCATGTTGTTAAGGTCTTGAATTTCGGAGGTAAGTAAATCTTGTATGTAGTCCGAAATCCCATAATACCTAAATATAAGCGATTGGTTTCTGAAAAACACTGGAACTTATGAAATTTGCCTGAAAGGATCAAATAAATTTGATTTACTCACGTGATAATAATCGTTGGTCATCGAACTCGTCAAAATTTGTATATATATACAATGGCCAGCGCAGACGTCTTCTCAGATGACGACGACCTAATTGTGTATCAAGTTTTGAACTCTTTCTTAATAAATTCCAAAATTGGCAACGACATTAATTACATTACTTTGTCTCCAGTAAATGATCTTGCTGAAAGGAATGATGAAAGAAATAATTCCGTAAGAAATACTTTGGAAATGTAGCAAGTTTCCAATAATGATTTTGGAGGGAGAAACTTTGTGTTACTGGTCTCAATTGGTTGTTATTAACAAATTAGATTCTTTCATGTGGGATACGTGTTCCAAACTGGGCTACGACATCGTAGCTAGAACTCGACACAGATCTATTGCTGGTGTTCTCAATTCCTTTAAGGTGAAGAGAATCCAGCCAACGGAATAAATCTGTGCCACTAAAGGAAAACTGCCTTGACAATGTAAAGCTTGAACAATTCTTTATAAATATATCTGTCAAACGGACATATTAATTGATTGCTTAATGTTAAAATGGGCCAGTGTTGCATAATGTCACAGGGTATTTTTAGTCTAGTGTTCTTTAGAGTGATTCCTAACATGGTTTATTTTTGTCTGTTACTCGACTAGATTATCTTTCTCTGCTCCAAATGTTATACGAGTTGATATTTACTTCAGCGGTTTTAATGAAGCCTGATACATGAAGCGACGTGTGAGTGCAAAGAAGAAAGGAACGATGAAAGAAAGAAACGCATATTCTGATGAAGGAATGAAGAAAGAAACGGAGAATGAACTAACAGGGATGAAAGAGAAAGGAAGGGAGAAAGATGAAATGAATTGTATGTTATACATTTTTTTCGTTTTTCTGACTCTACCTTAACCGAAACATATTAAAGATTTTTGTGAAAAACCTCGTACCAATAGACACCATTATTTATCTGACACCACTTAATCCAATTGTCTCTGATCCCAAACGCAATATGTTAAAAACATCTAGGTTAATCTATCCAAACTTCCACCTTTGACCCGTGATCGCTTGGCTGCAGCATCTTGCATGGGCCTATTATATCGGATGACTCTAACTGAAAGCATCACAGTCGCTAGTGACCAAAGATTCCGAATTACCGACCGGAAATTCTCACAAGGGCACAATCTGTGCCTAAGATCCTTTAGACACCGATCTATGGGAACTACTCATCTAAACTCAACCCAATCACCCGTGATCGCAAACAGGTTCTGAAACCATAACCGTACCTACTCATGAGATCGATTCTTCGCAGCTGATACCATTCGTCCTTGGTCCTATAGTCTCTTGACTCCTAATGAGACCTATTGGCTCTTGACTCCTAATAAGACCTATTGGCTCTTGACTCCTAATGAGACCTATTGGCTCTTGACTCCTAATAAGACCTATTGACTCTTGACTCCTAATAAGACCTATTGACTCTTGACTCCTAATGAGACCTATACTCGTGGATCACTACTATGCCCGCAGCAATACTTGATGTCAAACCCATAAATCAACATATTACCATTTTGGTCGTCAACATATTTTATGCTCAATCCGACGGAAAGGCAGATCCACTTTACCTTGATGCAGCCCACCAAACAGCTAGTAGTTATTATTTGATATTTGTTCTAATACTGATAACTCATTTTTCTTTATAAAGGTGTAAAACGCAAAAATCCGGGATTTTGGCGTTGAGGAAACTCACCAGCAACGGACCAGAATGATAAAATATTTTAAAAAACCAAGGTAAAGAATTCTCATATAATTGATAAACTAGCTAAAGTCCGCAAACCTGTTCCACACGTACCCATTTTTCTTTTTAATCTTAGGTAAGATGAACAAGCACTTTTGACTTTTATTGTGTCCTGCCACCCATTCAAAACAGTGTAGTCTGATTTTATTGCTAAATGCAGTAGGTACTATAATATGGTTTCTGTATCGAGAAAAAGGGGAACGCGGGTCATACATTAGGTAAGTGACTTACCAGTACTAAATAAATTTCTCTGCTTGTTTCGCTGTATCGAACGTGCTATTTCCAGTAAATATTTGTATGTATAAGGGAACAATAACTCTTTCAAAGTTATCGTTCTAAACGTAGAAAAGTTAAGTGGAATGCTTAAGGATACGAATATGCACCCATGGAGTCATGTGTCCATCTATAGTGTACCAACATTTAGTAGTGTATAGTAAAGTATGAGGGGGTGTCAAATATTGCATAAAAAAGCACCATAAAGTAAAGAATAAATTTAAATTATTATTTTATTGTTATAATTTTCCACATGTATCTTGCAAATTGTCACCATTCTCTATTCAGTGTTAATAAAACAACTATTTTCCAAAGAGCTTACAATATCCACCTTACAGCAAAAATCTTGCAAAATAATAATAGAAGCCTGGTAATTTAGAAAGTTATGGAGGAATGGCTTGGCTATTAGATAAGAGTTGATTGCAAGCCGAAATTAAGTGACTATCAACTGTAATTCGAGCAAAAGCAGCACGATTAAATATCAAATTCCTCCACGAACCAAGTGGTCGGATACTGCACATATGGTTGAGGATGAACAAAACTTCCGACGCATCACAGCTACTATCGCCGCCGATGCAGTTGAGTAGGTTTGTCAACGATATATATTTCATAGATGTATTGGTTGTTGTTGTTGTGGGGCTTAACGCCATTTTCAGCACACGATAGGCTATACATGGCGGCCAGTATTAATGGTGGAGGAAGAAACCGGGAAATCCCCTGAGAGAACCACCGACCCACGAGAAGCTACTGGCAAGCTTTCTCACATATCCACATTCGCCGAATCCTAGACTCGAACCCACGCAGACAGAGGTGAGATGGCAGTGATCCGTAACGGAGAGCGCTTTAGACCACTCGGCCACTCGGGGCCCCCATAAATGTATTGGTGATTTTGAAGATTATCAAGCGAATTTTGAACCCGCATACAAACCAAGCAAAGACAAAAAAGAAAACTTCTATCAAAGATAAATTCCGGAATTGTATAATTTTACAGCGTTCCGACACCTACGGAGTTATAGTGGACATTGTTGTCGGCGTACATTTTGATTATACAGCTAAATCGTACGTCATCAGACAAGGTTGGGTTAAAAATTGCAATCCATGGTTTGACAGCACTGCCCATGTGATCTTGAACCGCAAAGACACAGAGGATATCAGTGACGAATTTGACACAGGTATTGAAAAGATTCTCGAGAAGTTGGAAATATGTATCTATACAGGATCTGGGTGGACTCTTGATAGCTGTATGGAAGTTTAATTACATACTGCTCCAAATTTAATCAATCCGCGGGTCTATTGATATTGAAACACTAAGGTATGCTTCGCCGTGGTCAGCGATAAGTGTGAGAACGATGACAATCGATGTTTTGAATGGGCTGTCCTCTACAGGTTATTAAGACTATACATGGAAAGTTTGAAGAACTTAACCCCACTATCGCTGTTAATGTGTTCGCTTGGAACAAAAATATGATGCGATTGTGCTATTGCTATCTGTGCAAAGCAAACATTTATATGGGTGTAACCAGGTTGATCTACTGTTGCTAACCTGCTTGACGACAATAACTTTTACTGCAGTAGACTTAATGAAAAACCACGGCGCAATGGCATAAAACACACTAAAATTCAACGGTGCAGCGAAGAATTAAAGTCATGTACATCATCTACGCCGACTTCGAATGCTTAAATCTGCCAGTGGACACTCATGAGATTTTAACAAAACGATTCCAAGTTGCAGAGCAAATCCCTTGCTTGTTTTGTTATATTTTTGTTTACATGTGATGGAACGAATGATAGGCCAATATTGTACAGCGCACCAAACAAGGTAGAGATGTTCATCAAATCGTTAGAGGTCCCAGGGAAATAAATACGGCATCATCTTGCCTTGTCCGCATACATGATCAAAACCCACAGTAATATTTGTGTTCTAAGCTACGGTGTATATTTAGATCTGCGATAGATGGCATTTTTAGCTCCGTCAATGAAACATTAAATGATTATTGTCACATCAATGGATCATGCAGAGGGGCCGCGCACAGCGCATGAAATCTGCAGCTGTAAATTTATCCAAACAGAACAAAAATTCATGTAGTGCTTCATGAGTTGCGTCGGTATGATGGCCACTTGATAACGCAGGCAGTATCAGCATCTATTGCTATAATAAGCCTCATTCCAAACAGGATGACAAAATATATGACGTTTAGGTTCATGCACCTTCCGTTCATCGATTCATTCAATTCCTAAACTCATCACAAATTGGTTAGCCGTTTGGTAATGATCGCAATACGATTGCTTGCCAGTATGGTGTAGCTTTTAATAAAGGTTTAATTTATGAGGGAAGGTGCTCGTTTAGACCAGACCGGAATGAAAAAGGATGTCTTTGAGATTTGCTCGCGAATGTCTTTGAGATTTACCATGATATAGTTATACGTTGTTATGAACTTGATCCTGCACGTTACTTTTCTGCCACAGGAATGGTTTGCGGTCCATTTTTAGCAAAATCAATGGCTGAGTTAGAGTTGTTGATAGACAAAGATCAACATCTGTTTATTTAAAATGGGATATGAGATGTACTGTAACGCAAATAACCTATATGAAGAACAACGATGCAGTCGGTACGGGTTTTTACGAGGAACTGACATCACCGACAATTCCACCCTGGTTGCATTCCCCGTTGATTATGTCTTACCAACATTGACTCAACCAAGAAAGAAAAATCTCGACTGCTGTCCAACAGACACACTTGAACGTGTCATAGATTTTGGGCGAAAACAAGAACTATCGTTTATGACACAACTTTATGACATAATCATTATAGTTCTAGTGGACGTGATACTAGGCTCAAGAACGTACATTTGTCAGCGACTTAAAGATTACACCGGGTTATATTTTCTATGATTGTATGACAGTTGTATCAGTAAAAAAAGAATCATTTGTTAGAAATGAGGGGTCGTGTTGAAACTAATGAATGCAGGATTGTCGAGCAGTTATACTTGTGATGGACACGTGAATATAATCGAAGTGAAACATAAGCTGCGAGATGAAACAACACTACTCGTGAAATTCAAACGCTTATGTGTGGTTGTATATGCTTTGCATATTCACCGCCGCTCTCACTGTTAGTCTTGGTATTGCTGAAATTCTAACCACATCAGATTTCATAGGTACACATATCGGATTTGCTGTTAAAGGTGTGTCGATAGTAGCCGGTGTTACAGACGATGCTCGTAAAATAATATAGTTACTGCTGCATTCGCTAATAGGTGTCTATTCAAAACTTTTCAGAGCTGCACAAATTTGTCACAGGATTAGTATACTGTACTTGATGGCTATTAAGGATAAAATAATTACCATTGACGCTTTTGAGATCGTATGGAAGGAAATGAAAAACACTATGTAACGCAATTTTTGTTCCTGGGTAGAAAGTGTTATTTCGTAATTGCTTATGCCTAAAAAGTATAGAAAGTGGCTATTATTCTCCACAGACTTTGTGTGACCAGGACATTTTTATTTTGAAATTTCCAATGAGAAAACGGGCGAATTTGTGTCTTTTCATTCACATAAAGTCAGAAGAAAACAACATATGAATTAAAATTAACATGTATTTATACTAAAATAATACAAAAATGACCACAAAAGATTTAGAAGTAAGTAGTTTTTCGAGATTTACGATTATACTGAAAATCACTTTCACGAATCAGCCCCCAAATAAAATAATAATAATAATGAGGACTTTGTATAGCGCCTAATCTTTAGAAGCTCTAAGCGCTATACAACATTTGACAACACTTAAAAACATATATAATGATATGATTACAAAAATAAAAACAAACACCATGAAATTAGAAAACAGAAAACATGCTGTAAATATTTACGGTAAGGATACATTATTAGGTCTTCAAGTCTGTTCTTGCAATTGAAATAGGTGAGTTTTAAGAGCGCTCTTGAATGAGATCACTGTGTCTTTGTGTCTAAGTGCAGTGGGCAATTCGTTCCACGTTGCTGGGCCCTGGTATGCAAAAGGGCGTTGTCCATATGATTTCATTTTCATAGTGAGAATAATGAGAATACGAGTGTCAGAAGAGGAGCGTAAGTATCTTGCTGGTGTGTACACATGGGTGAGGTCGGATAGGTATGTTGAACTGGGGCCCGTCAGCGAAACGTAGCACGGAGAACAAATTTTGTGTTTAATTCTGGATCGCATGGATAGCCAGTGTAGGGTACAAAACAAGGGAGAGGCGTGCTCTGATCGTGGTACTCTAAGGATGATCCGAGAAGCTGTGTTTTGAACTTTTTGAAGTTGCTGCAGTAGATACTGAGACGAACCAGACAGAATTGAGTTACAATAGTCCAGTCTTGAAAGTACTAAGGAACACACAAGTGTTTTAGTGGCATCAACTGAAAGATACTTGCGAATGCAGCTGATGCGTCTCAGCTCAAGATAGGCAGCCTTGCATATGTTCATGACATGCTGGTGCAATGAGAGAGTACTGTCGAGAATAACACCTAGGTTTCGTACTGACTGTGTGAATTTAATGTTGGTGTTGGTGATATTTATTGTCTGAGGTAAAGGATGTGAATGAGAAAGTCTTTGTGTTGTAATCAGAATGGTTTCAGTTTTATCATCATTCATCTGCAGCTTGTTACATGTCATCCATGATTTCACATCGGAAATGCACCTCTCTACGCCTTGGATGGTAGCTTCAACTTCAGCTGGATGGCTAGATTTGTATATTTGGGTGTCATCAGCATACAATTGGTGAGACACTGGATGATGATCTATGACACTTGAGAGTGGCTGAGTGTATAGAATGAAGAGAACAGGTCCAAGAACAGACCCCTGTGGAACACCACAGCATAGATCAACTGGGCTGGAGTGTTTTCCATTTGCGGACACAATTTGTGTCCTGTTGACCAAGTAGGACTTGAACCATAGTAAGGCCGTATCATGAATGCCAAATACATGCTGGAGACGGTGAAGTAATATATCATGGTCTATGGTGTCAAATGCTGCAGACAAATCAAGGAGAGTAAGGACTGTAATCTTTCCGCTATCCAAAGCAGAGAGAAGATCATTGACTACTTTCAGAAGAGTAGTTTCAGTACTGTCGCAAGGGCGATATGCAGACTGTACATTGTTAAAAAGACTGTTTGAATTCAGATACAAGTTGGGATAGAACAACCTTTTCTAAGATTTTTGACATGAATGGCAGATTAGAAACTGGGCGGTAGTTCTTTAAATCATTATGGTCGAGTGTTGGTTTCTTCATCAGAGGCTTTACAATGGCAGTTTGTAAAATGATGGGAATTTCCCAGATGAGAGAGAGGTATTAATAACATCAGTTAGTGAAGGCAATATTGGATCTAAGCACTCAAGCAGCAGTGATGTCGGAATCGGATCAAGTTCGCATGAGGTGCACTCTTCATCACGAACTAAATCCATAGAGACAGGTTCAAATGCTGCTAACGGTTGCCGCCGAAATTCTGTATCGCAACTGTATGGTGACGACGAGTCAATTGAAATTGTGTTGTCAAGGTTATCTCTGATGGTTTGTACTTTGTCACGGAAGAAATTTACAAACAGGTCCGGAAGGTCGACTAGAGAGAAGGTAGCTGGAAGTGGTGTACATTTGTTCCTTGACATTAGCTTGTTAGTAATCTCAAATAGCTCATTGCAGCTGGAACTTTTCGTGATCTTAGTACTGTAGTGGGCTGATTTCGCTGCATGGACTATGTTTGTGACATTCTTCTTAGCGGCATCATAGATTTGCTTATGAATAGTGAGTCTGGTGGAAAGCCAAAGCCTCTCAGCTTTACGGCGGTCTCTTTTAGTTGTGCGAAGCTGGTCCCTAACACTGCTATACCACGGAGAACACTTTTGAATTGATACTCTGCACTTTGTTGCTGGGGCATGTTTGTCAAGCAATGAACGCAGGCATTTATGGAGTTGTTCTGCTGTAGGAGGTAAGCTAGTTGTTAGGTTTGCTTGGATGTCATGCATTAGTTGGGTTCTGTTTATCATACGGAGGTTTCTCTTAGTAGCGAATAAAGGTGGAGGGTTAGGGACTGATACGTCAAGATGGTATATAATGCAGAGGTGATCTGATGAAAGTTCGTGGGACACCAGGGAGGACTGTAGAATATTATCATCAGGTATGTAAAGAATCCAGTCTAAAATGTGACCATGTTTATGGGTGGGTCGGCTAACTGACTGTTTGAGGTTGAAAACGTGAATGGAATCTAGGAGTTTTGATGTGCATGGGTTTCCAGGACAGTCAAAGTGAAAGTTGAAATCTGCAAGAATAATCAGGTTGCCACCTATCGAATTTCTACTAGGAGGAGGGCGGTAGAGGCAGAAAAAAATGGACTGACCTTTGTTCCAGTGTGAGTGTAGTTTGGACTAGTTCAAACGATGTGTGGCAGAAATTGAAGGTTGTAGTGTAGTTTAGACGGTTGATCATGGAGTTCTTTGCGATGATAGCAATTCCACCTCCGCGAGAGTGGCGGGGGAACGACTTGATGTAGTAACCGGTGGGTGTTAGATCGGCGCACTTGGGTTCATCGCCTGATGTTTTTAGCCATGTTTCTGTCAGGAAAAAGACGTTGATATTATGATCGTTGATAAAATTAACTATTTCTGTGCGCCTTTCCGATGGTCCTACTGATTGGGCATTGAATAATGCGATGCGCAGTGGTACCTCTTCGATAGCTGACACAAAGGTTGACGATTTAATTGGAATTTGAATTAGGTTGTCTAAATTAACGGCCGAATTTTTAAATTTCTGTGCTGGAAAGGGCGAAAGGGAGATAACTGGAATTCTTCTTCCTGTTCTACGGTAGCCAGCCTTGAAACAACGCTTCTTTTTTCGCTTCCGTTTACAGTTATGGAATGATGAATGTAGTCCCAGGTCGTTTAGTCTAGTGCACAATGTAGTGTGGAGAGCCAAGGAGTGGTCATTGAAGGTACTTGAAGGCTGCCGACTCCTTATCTAGAGCTCTGACAAATTGTTTCATAAGGCCCACTTTGATGTGCAGTGGTGGCATCAGCACCTTCCGAGGGTCCACCAGTAGGTCCCAATTGACGTTGATCCTCCCCACAGAGAACTCGGTCCGCTGGAGCCAGTCCCGCCTGTGGTAATGCGCCTTGGTGTCCCTGCTGATTCCCGCCATATTCTTGGGATAGAGAACTTCATGGCTCACTTTTCCCCTCTGTACCATCCTACAAAAGTATATTTATTTCACCAATGACTAATGTGTAAGAGATTCTCGTAACAGTTTTTATATATTATATATTTTTTCAATAACACTGAAAATTTTAACACATTTTAAAAATTAAAAACTTTTACAGTTTTAAAAATTTTAACAAGTTTTATAATATAAAATTCCAAGCAACAATTGTCCATCTAACCTTTCAGATTTTTTTTTTGCAGTGCTCATAGGTGACATGAGGTGCCCAGAGTTTGTTTTGATCCCCGACAAACATGCCGAAATATGTCTTGTAGGCCTCACACATCTTCGCAGATGCTTCCACGGAGTACTTTTTCGCTCTTGTCTTGATAAATTGGCCTCAGACATAGCAAAATGCGTCTGCCGGATGCTTGCAGCCTCTTGATGCCATCTCAGAAAAATGCAGATATGTATCCACTTAGGCAGCTTGAACAAAGCTGAACTGGTGGGCTTAAGGCCCCTGGATTTATACTACTATTTATATTACTGGAAAGTTCTAGAAAGTTCTAAAGGTTACTCCAAGTTTACTCAGCACTGAATCTATCTAGAGTGTTCTGGAAAATAGGTAAATTTCAAAATATCACTGTCCTGGTCACAAAAGCAAAGTCTGTGGGGAATAATGGCCACTTTCTATACTTTTGAGGCATAAGCAATTAGGAAATAACACTTACTACCCAGGAACAAACAAACAAAATTTTGTTACACAGTGAAATCAGTTATGACTTGCTGAAGCGATACGGAACCGAGGCGTTATAGAACCCAAAACAGGTGACTGATTTACAGGCAGTGGAAATCTATTAACTATTTGTCAGTGTACATCGATTTGTGGCCCACAGCTTACGATAGCAGAGTTTGCTTTGCAAAATCGTTTACGCAAATAAGGAATATCCAATATGTATCTGAAGAGTTGCAACAATGACACCGCATGTGTAAAGGCAGAGTTGTCTGCACCTGCGTTGGTTGTCTCACCGTTGTAGTTCCAAAAAATTAGTAATTATGATTCGTAAAAATTAGTAATGACTTCATAGCTCTCCTCCCGCGTTAGAATTATTTCTACTGCCTATTATTTTAACTACGAATATGTTACCTAAGTGTTAGCAAATCGCATACATTTGCGTGTTGCGCGGGTGAATATTTTTATAAATTCATCGGGTATAGAAGGTGGTGATCTTGGCAACAAATTTTTGAATGCTTCAATCTGTTTTGTTTATTTGCTAACTGTTTTGACAAAGCTTTGCCAACGCTTGTTTTGTAAGGAGTTTCTTAGAACTAACAACGTGAATTACAACAAAGTCTAGCTATCATAACTCAATTGACGTAGATATTTATCAACTATGATACGTCAAAGGACTCATGCAAAAAGCTTTTATCAGATGAAGCTCTCCATGTTAGTTTCTCATACGCAACAATCTATTGTGACAAAACAATTACGGCTTCTGGCAGTTTCTTCGGCTTCAAATCGCATGGCGCATTGACTGCAGGCATAAAAAAAATGTTTTGGATCACTTGTATCGTGGCTTTAAATATAAAACTTCCCGTCTTATTGCGTAGCCTAAATATTGCAATCAAATTAATCCAGATAATTTACAACATTTCGAAAAACTTTATATCGGTCTCTCAGCTCACCACTTTAACCAATATGCAATACATTTCTCAAATATGTAATAATGAGAGACGCTCTGGTCAACGCATGTATAAGCGATCGCGCTGACCTGGTTTGTTTTGCTTTGTTTCTTTAATGTTTTTTTAATAATGTCTTTGATTATTAATTCTTCCAATCTTATCTGTATCGGAGATATATTAAAAATAGATTAATCCAGCTATTCGACTATATTTAGAAGTAATTGTTATTGAATTCTTAACTCGTCACTTTAATTAATATTCAATACATTATTCAAATGTGTCAACAAAGAGAAGCTATTTAGTCACTCCGTGTTTAATTGGTAGTACTGAAATCTTTCAGATCTTTTGATCATGCCATTAATTATCAAATCTTCCAATCTAATATATGTAGGCTAAATATTAGAATCAAATTTAATTCAGCTGTTTGACAACATCTTAAAAGTCGTGACATCGAATTCTCAAGTCTCTTCTTCGACTAATATTTATTTTAAGTGTGATAGCCAGGGGAGGCTACCTGGACAGTTACTTTCATATTGGTAAGCAATAGTTGTTTACCTTGTTATACAAACTGTTAAATTGCATATAAAAGCTATTGACATAAGGAACAATTTTTAGTTGAGAACAATTTAACAAAACAGTTTTTGCTCAAATTCATAGTATAGGCCGTTGACAATATTTCAAACAACAGTAGAAAATAAAATAAAAATACATCTGATATTTCGTACTATAGTTAGGCTTTAGTTTTAAGCATTTTATCGGTTTGCAAAACAAAATTTGCAAAAGATCATCTCTGACTGTTTTTATTTTCTACAATGTGTAAATCTTTCTCTGTCTGAAGACTCGTGTGACAATGTAATTGTTTGTGTAACAATAAGTTTGTCCACTTTTTTTAATTAACGAAAGTCCCACCTCCACCTATGTACCAGCAGCTATGAATCAGTTCGAAATTCCACGGGACCGCTAGTCAATCTTGTCCAAGGAAACGTGTATTCCGTCACGTAATTAAGTCTGCTGTGCTAAGTTTGTCTAAGAGGATCTTTGCTGCTCTAATGGTTCAACATATGGACAGTTTGCAGTAAACAAAATGCATAATTTCGAAGTTTCATAACATCGTTATTCTATTTAAATAAATATCTGAAATGTTTAATAACTTCATTATTCTATATCAGAAATGTGTTGAATTTTCAATATCAACGGAAAATATGTCTAACGAAGTGATAACTATTAAAAAAATATAAGCAAGCATTGTTCTTTACTCTCTATGCCATACTAATGTGTAGACATGGTTATTTTGGGTCAGATGATTCGTAAAATAATATGCAACTAAAACGTACATTTTACCCATTGAGAATCTCTCCAAGTAACACTGCCATGATATTTCCATTTTGGAACATTTGCTCTAATAATATTTTATCCGTTTAACTGTCAACTCTAAAATGATTTATCTTTTGTGATGAAAGGATCGACGTTTTGATCAGATAACTGTTTTTAATTATCCGTAAGATAAGTGAAGATATTATGGCCTTAATAATCATAAACATTTACATGTGCAATGCAACAATAAAATTATTATTATTATTATTATTATTATTATTATTATTATTATTATTATTATTATTGTTGTTGTTGTTGTTGTTGTTGTTGTTGTTGTTGTTGTTGTTGATAATGAGATCCCTTGTTGCCAAGTGGTCTATAACGCTCGCCTTTATTGATCACTGCCATCTCACTTCTGACCGCGTGGGTTCGAGTCTCGGGCTCAGCCAGTGTGGGTATGTGAGAACGCTGCCATTAGTTCTTACCGGGATTTCCCCGGGTTCTTCCTCCACCATTGTATAGCCTATCTTGCGCTAATAAATAGCGTTAAACCCAAAACAACAACAGCAACAACAATAATATGAATGATATTCTGTTACATAACTAAAGGGTATTCATTACACAAAGAATCCACAATTCTGAGCGTGCTGCCCTACTTAATAAAATATTATTGTCTAAATAATGAGCACTTTCTATTACCACTGAACAGTCCAAAAACAACGTTTTTCCTATGGAAAAATATCTAAGTACAACATAAAATACTTCTATAGACTTACATCAGGAACATAAAAAGTGTGAATGACTGCAGAAATCGGAAAGAAACTAATTGCTTAATTTTCTCCTTATATACACCGTATATTACGACTGTAGTTCCCAATAGACCCCATGTGACAACATACACTATTGATTTATGACAAATTACATATATTTACATGACCTAGCGCACCAGTGGGAATGGACAGAATTCTTCTTGACACTTCCATATCCCATCAGTCACTGAGAAAATACGGTATAGGCGCCATGTTAAGTCTTAATATTACGATTCTTATTACTAATTGTCAACACGTACATTAACATATATTTATAGAGCCTACGTAATTTGCGTTTTAAGGAGCCAAATTATGCACACAATTTATAACAAAACCTATTCTATACAGTCTACGACCATGAATAAAAATTACGAACATTACTTAAAATCATCAACCAGAAGTTACAAAAAATATAGATATACGTTGATATTGTAGCGATTTTCCTCTGCATCCAAAGTCGGCTGTTTTGATACGTATCCAACATTTGAGCCCATCGAACGCACATGTAATTTGCTTCACGATGACGCTGCAATAAGTGGCATACAGGATGAATTTCCCGGGCCATGTTTGCCACAGAGAAGTTGCCAGATCAGACAAATCAAACGAAATCATGTCATATCAAACTGGCAACATTTTATGGAACTGGTTCCTGCCTAGATCCCATATCGAGTCATGCGCCTACCGTAATGGTTGGGTTGTAAAACCAAGCACGAATGCCTGTATCTCTCTGTTTCCCTTCCCGGATAAGCGCTAGGCGTCCAACGAAACCTAAAGGATTACTGTTGAGTATTATGAGCATCTTTCAAGGGCATTTGAGGAACGACTTTCACCGCCCTATGAAACAGAATTGTATAGAGCTCATTTGAAAGAGAGAAGACAAAAAGCTGGCGAAACACTTCCTGAACATGGACAAAGTATCAGGAGACTTGTTCACTTAGCCTATTCAACAACAACAGGTGATTTAACTGAAGTTCTTGCCAAATAAAATTGTATAGAAGCACTGGTAGATTCGAATATGCGACTTCGCATTCAACAGGCGCGACCAAAAAGTTTTAATGCTGCCATACACCAAACCGTGGATTTGGAAGCCTTTGATCGCATAGAAAAACAGCGCATGGGTGATCGCAGATACTACCATCGTCAGTTAAGAACCGCAGAAAAAGCACGGAAGGAATTATCAGAATCAGCGGCGAAGGGACATATGGTGGTTCCTCTCGAACAGATGATAGAGAGTTCCATGACCAAATAAGTATGCTGAAAAAGTCGTCTGAGCCCATAAAGTCACAAGTATTTATAGCAGATTCTTATACGAATTCTAACTCGAAATTCCTGACTCGCGTCAAAGGTTTCTAATGTGGCCAGAGGGGACACGGTAAGAAAACTCGTTGTCCAGCGTTAATCCAACCTGAAATGATAACAAACATACAAAGGACCAAGCCACACTACATCCGGCGGTGCACGCAGATTGCGAAGGCGCCAGGGTCAGCGCCGAGACGTTCATCGAAACCGACACTGGGGAAAGAGAAACAACCGGCGTCAATCAGCTGGAGTCCAATCTGTAGACACCGAGGCAGGAATGTATGTGACTGCCAGCATCCAAGGTCTCGATACCAAGCTTTTAATTGATACTGGAGCGACCGTTGCACTGGTATCTGAGAAATCATTGGCAAATGCCTATCCAAAACCGTCCTCCACTCGTCAAAGCTACGCAGGATATTGTTTCTGCAGGAGGTACCATACTGATATTTTTAGGACCAACAAGTTTCACTTTTATTTTAGGCGGTAAATTTTATTACAGCAAAGCCGTGGTTGCAAAGATTGACGTTGCCGGAATCATAGATTTGGACTTAATGAAGAAGAACTGCGTGTCAATGAATATTCCAAACGGCATATTTAAGACTGGCAACAAGTAGCTGTCCGTCTCGTTGGAAGAAACGTTGGGGTGCTATAGAATAGCATTGGCATCACCTGTAAACTTTCAGCCTAGAAGTGAGATTGTCATATCCGGAATCTACTGTGTTTCTGAAGGAAAACACCGCCACAGGATTAGGGGCTGATAGAGAGTTTGTGAAGAAAGGCCATGCTTATCAATTCCCCACTAGCATGAAGCATACACCTAAGTTTAGCTGGGCAATGGTGAGCAAATGGAAGATGCTCACGCTCTAGTAAGGAAAAATATTATAGGTGCCATGCAGCACCAAAGACGATATCATGACAGCCATTTGTCATGGGAAAGATTCAAAGCAGGAGGTAAAGTTTATGTGTTATTTCTTCAACGAAAGCTTGGTTTGTTTCCCAAGCATTAGACTTACTGGCGGAAACGTTCAAGGCTTTAGACAAAAGTACGTGGAGTCACGTAAAAGGTGAACTGTGGGAGAAACGGACGTCCAAAAATGGTACATTCTGACCGTATGCGGCGTTGCCGTACTCATCTATTAACTGGAGAATCGAATCAGCCACAAACCGCAGAGAATGCCGACGCGCATGAGGTTGCACAGGACATCAGAAATGTAGGCTTACCTGAACCATTTGGCGATACGATGGAGGACGTAACTGAAGCGGATTGTCAATTTGAAGAGCCATCCGTTGAACGACCTCGCCGATAAGGACGTGTTCCTTACTGGATGGATGACTGTGTTCTGAATGCTTGAAATGTCTTTTAAATTAGTTGCTTCTAGCATGTGTCGAGTCGTTGTGAATCAACGTATTGTATTCAAACGTTCTGATATACTGATTGATGATCTGTTGGTTGATTTATTCCCATTATTATAAGTTGTTTCATTATGTTTGTTTTTAAATGCGGGACGCACTTCTTGGAGGCTTGGATAATGTAGCGATTTTCATCTGCATGTTAAGTCTGTAATTTTAAAATTATATCACTTAATTGTTCCAGAATCTTAGTGGATCAGATTCTATTTATTTGATGCTTATACTGAGAATATGTAATTAAAATACACGCACCACGCATTCCATTCGTCAGTTATACTCAGTTCTGTAAGAGTCGTTGAGAAGAAATAGTGTTACGCATATGTAATTTAATTGCTTGTGTGTTAGTTTTAAATTCTCTTTTATTTTATTTTCATTTTCATTACATGTTATTGTAATAACTTTATTTACTGGATTTGATTTTTTTTCAGTTTCAGTTTTCTGTTTTGACCTGATAACAACGCAGTTCGATTGCTACATTTTTATTTTTAGTTAACCTAGTTCTTGACCTTGATTCCGATTTTGTAAACATTAAATGAAAATGATTGGTCATTACCAAGTTCATGTTCAGCCCATGTATTAGTCTGTTGTAAACAGTTTTATTTTTTAAATTTATTTCCAGTGTGAGAATCTGATTCTTAGATAGGGCTATTCTAGCCTACGTGCAAATTGGTATTTTTTCTTTTACTGCGCTGTTCAAGTTAAGTGACCACGTGAGACATCATGTGATCTAAAATCGTGGGTTAAAACAGACATTTTCTAGTGGATTTGATCAGTCGTAAATATATACCTTCGGGCGCAAGGTATTTGTCTTGTTGTTGCCATTTGAATTGAGTTTTTTATTTAAATAATTTATTCACTCTGCAAAATACTCTTCTTCGACGAAATTCTTGGACAGTGACATTCACTAAATTATTCGGAATTCAAAAGCCGGAACTATATTCTTGGTGACTCAACAAGGAACTGTTGACATATCAACACAAACTGTTTATAGAGGACGTCATCGTCTTCCATATTGGAAGTTCATCGAGATTCGAACTTGGATTCAATTAGAACTTTTTAGTGATAGGACTTATATTTTTCAATTCTAGTATTAATTTTTGGATTATATTCACAAACCGTAAGTCCTGTTTCATATTTTTACCTTGTTTTCTAGGGAAATAAATTATTTTGTTAAATTTACAAAGCTTGTTAACTTCACTCTTTTCTTTTGTTATTTTTGTACGAGCCTACACGTAACAATAATGATTTATTTATACTATTTGTTCATTAGATTAGCAGAGTGGAAAATCTTTAATTTAAACAGTCAGAATATGTCGGATTATGAAAATGTATTCAAGGACCTTATTATTTAATTAATTCTATCGGATTATGTGAAACTTTTAAAGACTTCAGTGATTTTCTGTAATTTTTATTGATTCTGCTAGATAAACAGGAAAATAATGCAGGATAGTATTATTGGCTCTCTGGATAAAGCTATAAAACTTGACCGGAATTGCAATACAACGAACGTGTGAAGGTACACAGGCCTTTCTCAGTATTTATAATTAGCAGAATAAAAAGACCCGTGCTAAAATAATGCATAAACATCAATAAAATGTTTATTAAATGATATATACAGAGGTAGTCAGACGATATATAACAGTATACGCCTTGAAAAAGAAAATCACATGGATGCTATTATTTCACAAACAGGTTGTTAAAAATATTTAACTCCGTTTATTGCATTCATTTGAGTTCTATAC
>JAECUM010009345.1:0-82275 GCA_016617855.1 Megalonaias nervosa | reverse complement strand
CAAATTCATACTACCTTCGACTGTGACAATTCCACTCAATGCACTCTTATTTTGACCCAAAAATTTAGTACATGGTCACCATTGTAGAAGTCCATAGTGATAGATTAATTTTCATCTGGAAGTTTCTTGGTGATAGTTAAGATGCAGAGCATTCAATAATCAGGACTGAATTGACTTTGGTTAAAGAAAATTAGTGTTAAATTATAAAAGAACAATTTATATTTAATTTAAAATGAGTAACTGCATATATATGACCCATGTGACTTGTACTATAATAGGGGCCATGTCCCTACTGAAAGATTTTGATTGCTTCTAATAGAGATCATGACACTACTGGAAGTTTTTGATTCCCTCTAATAGGGACTACGACCCCACTGGAAGCTTCTGATTGTCCCTAAATGGGGCCATGACAATACCGAAGCTTTTGATTTCCCCTAATAGGGGCTATGACCCCATTGGATGCTTCTGATTGTCCCTAAAAGGTGCCATGACACCACTGAAGGCTTTCGGTTTTCCCTAATAGGGGCTATGACCCTAATGGAAGCTTCTGATTGTCCGTAAATGGGGCCATGACACTAATGGAAGCTTTTGATTTCCCCTAACAGGGGCTATGACCCCATTGGAAGCTTCTGATTGTCCCTAAAGGGGCCATGACACTACAGGAAGCTTTTGGTTGTCCCTAATAGGGATTATGACCCCATTGGAAGCTTCTGATTGTCCCTAATAGGGGTTATGACACTACAGGAAGCTTCTGATTGTCCCTAAAAGGAGCCATGACCCCATTGGAAGCTTTTGATTGTCCTTCAGAGGAGCCATGACACTAATGGAAACTTTTGATTGTCACTAATAGGGGCCATGTAACTGTTGGAAGCTTTTGATTGCCCCTAATAGGGGCCATGTAGCCTTTCTAGATACTGGTGCAAAAAGGATATCTGTATTCTCATGTATAAGAAGTTGCAGTATGGACTGGACTGTATTCAGCTCCACAAGGATGTGGTACAGTTCTGGCACAGTGGCAATGACATGCATCTCTTGAACAACATCATTCAACTCCAACTCGGATTCCATGAACCTGAAATATTACCGAATTTAGGAAATTTGTTATTTATTCATTGAAACTTTACTTTCTTCATATGGGTTATTCCAGAATGAAATAAAATGAGAGTCAAGAGACACTTATTCAAAGACTCCATCAGCCATAATTTTAACTGGCTTGGGGAAGTAATACAATGCTTCAAACAGGCTGGATTGTTCCAATGTCCATGAGTTTTATTGCAAATTAAATAAAAGGCATCCACCACTTCTCAATACCTTTGATTTTAGAACACCCATAACCAGTACTGACATGCTTGGATGCACAGATGTTTGTCAGCCTGGACTTTGATATGGTGTGTACTTATGTACCCAGGGATAGACACTGACAATGGATGGACTTTGAGATGGTGTATACTTATGTACCCAGGGACAGACAATGACTATGGATGGACTTTGAGATGTTGTATACTTAAGTACCCAGGGATAGACACTGACTGTGGATGGACTTTTACATGGTGTATACTTAAGTACCTATGTATAGACACTGACTATGGATGGACTTTGAGATGTCATATACTTAAGTACCCAGGGATAGACACTGACTATGGATGGACTTTTACATGGTGTATACTTATGTACCCATGTATAGACACTGACTATGGATGGACTCTGAGATGTTGTATACTTAAGTACCCAGGGATAGACACTGACTATGGATGGACTTTTACATGGTGTATAATCAAGTACCCAGGGATAGACACCATGGATGAAATTTGTGATGGTATATACTTAAGTACCCAAGTATACACACTGACTATGGATGGACTTTGAGATGTTGTATACTTAAGTACCCAGGGATAGACAATAACTATGGATGGACTTTGAGATGGCATACACTTAAGTACCCAGGGATAGACACTGACTATGGATGGACTTTGAGATGGTGCATACTTATGTACCCAGGAATGGACACTGACTATGGATGGACTTTAAGACAGTGTATACTTAAGTACCCAGGGATAGACACTGACTATGCATGGACTTTGAGATGACACATACTTAAGTACCCAGGGATAGACACTGACTGTGGATGGTCTTTGAGATGGCATATACTTAAGTACCCAGGGATGGACACTGACTAAGGATGGACTTTGAGATGGCATATACATAAGTACCCAGGGATGGACACTGACTATGGATGGACTTTGAGATGGCATATACTTAAGTACCCAGGGATAGACACTGACTATGGATGGACTTTGAGATGGTGTATACTTATGTACCCAGGGATGGACACTGACTATGGATGGACTTTTAGACAGTGTATACTTAAGTATGCAGGGATAGACACAGACTATGGATGGACTTTGTGACGGTGTATACTTAAGTACCCAGGGATAGACACTAACTATGGATGGACTTTGAGATGGCATATACTTAAGTACCCAGGGATAGACACTGACTATGGATGGACTTTGAGATGGTGCATACTTAAGTACCCAAGGATAGACACTGACTATGAATGGACCTTTACATGGTGTATACTTAAGTACCCAGGGATAGACACTGACTATGGATGGACTTTAAGACAGTGTATACTTAAGTACCCAGGGATAAACACTGACTATGGATGGACTTTAAGACAGTGTATACTTAAGTACCCAGGGATAAACACTGACTATGGATGGACTTTAAGACAGTGTATACTTAAGTACCCAGGGATAAACACTGACTATGGATGGACTTTAAGACAGTGTATACTTAAGTACCCAGGGATAAACACTGACTATGGATGGACTTTAAGACAGTGTATACTTAAGTACCCAGGGATAAACACTGACTATGGATGGACTTTAAGACAGTGTATACTTAAGTACCCAGGGATAGACACTGACTATGGATGGACTCTGAGATGGCATATACTTAAGTACCCAGGGATAGACACTGACTATGGATGGACTTTTACATGGTGTATGCTTAAGTGCCCAGGGATATACACTGACTATGGATGGACTTTGTGATGGTGTATACTTAAGTACCCAGGGATAGACACTGACTGTGGATGGAAAACTTTAACTCCTTATGTATGAGACAACAACGATAAAACTTAGCAGATTAAATTGTGTCTGTGCTTTTCACAAGTCTCAATAAAAATTACATGACAATCTCATTTTTGGCAGGATAATATATTAGGTGGAATCTGTGATCAAGGTTTTGCCTCCCCTTCCATCCACCTGCTCAACCATGAAAATTGTGCTCTGTGTCATTGTATAAAATACTGCATACAGCATCTCTTATGTCAAGCTTCACTTGCCATGCCTTGAAGAAATTTTTAAGTAAGTGGTCAATTGGGGTCAATGTTGAGAAGCAATTTTTACAACTGCATGCTGAAAAATGGGAACATTTTCTGAATGTTGTGTACAAGATTATTTCCGTTATGAAATGAGCACCTTTCAAGTCTGTGGCCATTACAATAAAAACAATGTTGTTACATCTAGTTCACCTTTCAATTTGTGCCCATCACAATAAAACCATGTTGTCATATCTATAGTTTATTCATAAATCCCCATTTGTTTGTATGCCCCTACCTATTTCAACAAAAACAATTTAATTTCTAACCTGACTGTGACCAGGGTGGCCCCAATACTGTCATCATCTGTGCATTTCATGCTTAATGCAGCCATATTGTGTACACTACATACTGACATAGTTCATCCTATTTGGTAACTGCCATATATTTCCTTAAATTACCATAAGGTAGAGAGTTATATCCCTTTGTACACATACATAGAAATTACACCAGTTGTTAAATCCACATGAAGGCAAATCTGTAGTTGTCATTCTCTTCCTTTGCTTGATTCGACATTGTAAATATCAGAAGTAGATGACATAGCATTTACTTTCTATGTAAATACATGTGTAATTGTGCATCCAACCCTTTGCTGAAAATGGACTTGTCCAGGAACTGGAAATGACAGTAAGCAGGGTCATCTTTTACACTGAAAACTTCTGTTTGGTACAAAAAATGCAGAAGATAAAGATGTCAGGGCCCCTTAGTCATAATCAGACTTGAAATTATAAATCAATGAATGAACTAAGTTCTGTGCATTTCTTATCTCGTTTATACTTTTCATTTTTCTAAATCAGTAATGGGGTACAAACAAATGGGGGGATATATTCAGACAATGGATCACCTGTCAATTTGTGCCCATCACAATAAAAACCATGTTCTCACATCTTGTTCACCTTTCCATTTGTGGCCATCACAATAATACAACCATTAATGTCACCAAATAAAGTTAACCCTTTAATTTACTTTTTAAATACAGAAACTTACTTTTCTGGCAAATCTGGGTGCTTGACTCTCATCTCCTGGTTTTTGTACACTCGCTTCTCAAACTGAAGCAACATCTTCTTCAGACTGCTCTCATCCAACGCCTCAACCTGGCCATAATAACATACAGCAAAGTGTAAAATATAAATGGCTTCATTGTTGATGAGTTTCAAAGTGTATAGCATAAATGGCTACAATGCTGATGCGTTTAAAAGTGTAAAGCATAAATGGCTACACTGTTGATGAGTTTAAAAGTATCAGGCATAAATCGCTACATTGTGGACAAGTTTAAAATCACTACATTGTAGACGAGTTTAAATGACAAATATGATAGATCTAAAACAGGAGGAAATCTTCCCATGCCTACAAGTCATGTATATCACCATTTCAATGTGAAAATTTCAGCACTATTGGAGAAAATATATATCTCAGTGACATCATATAGACTGGAGATGCTCAACACATCCTGACCCATGTAAATCCTGCCCACATCCTGACCCAAACAAATCCTGCCACCATCCTGATCCAAGTAATTCCTGCCCACATCCTGACCCAGGTAAATCCTGCCCACATCCTGACCCAGGTAAATCCTGCCCACATCCTGGCCAGGTGAAACCTGCCCACATCCTGACTCAGGTAAATCCTGCCCCAGGTAAAACCTGCCCACACCCTGACCCAGGTAAATCCTGCCCACATCCTGACTATGTCCTCAGCATCAGTATAGAGTATATTTGAATTTATACATTTGTCAGATATAAATAGAAACAATATACAATCAATGGTTAGTCTAAAAAAATAATGGAATCATGGCCTAGTGTTGATTGCGAAATTCTACAGGTGCTGTAATCATGGTCCACTGTTGATTGCCAAATCCTACATGAACTATAATCATGGCCTAGAGTTGATTGCCAAATTTTACATAAGCTTTAACCATGGCCTAGTCTTGACTGCAAAATTATACATGAACTGTAATCATTGCCTCCTGTTGACTGCCCAATTTTACATTAGCTGTAATCATAGCCCAAGGGTCAAGCAAGACTTGAATTTTAGGGAGAAGTGACTTCTCTTTTTGGACAGAACATGAAGAAATGATAGCTCAACAGGGATAAGTGGAAGCAAAGCAAGAAACGCAATACAATAACACCTGTCTTGAGAGACGGATGCTATGAGAGACCACCTGTTTTGAGAGACCAGAATCTCCATACACAGAATTATTGATTATACAGTGTTATGACCTGTTATGAGCGACCATCTGTCTTGAGAGATCATTATTTTTTGGCAGAAGAGTGGTCTTTCAAGACAGGTTCTACTGTGTGTGTGTGTGTGTGTGTGTGTGTGTGTGTGTGTGTGTGTGTGTGTGTGTGTGTAAACACACATATCTTTGTGTGTGTATTCTCTTATTTGAATTATAACACTGGATTTAATCAATACTTCATTTTCAAATAGAATCTGAGTTGTATACATACATGATAAACACATTTGGTAGGTGTATAAAAATTATCATATACATATGAAGTGTATTTTTCCGCATGACTTTAAAAGAAAATAATAGAAGTTATACATTATAATGAATTTTAACTGAGTAACTAGATTACATTACAGCAATTGCAAGTTAGTAAAAACGCCTAATCTAATACCCTTAATCAAGAAATTCTTTTCCTTTATAAAAGTTCACTGTAATGGCACCTGAAAGATTTCTAATCTTGTTTGAAACAACCCCTAAGCCATGTAAATGAGAACAAATGCACACATCTTCAGATCATACTGTTCGTCCTACTTTCTTTGTTGCCAATAAAACATCACCATAATTATTCATAGACAATACACTGAAATGCATAAAATTACAGAATTTGGCTCCTTCAAAGTTGGTATAGGAACTAAACCCTTCTTTCTAACCAAATAAACATAGACAACATGCAAGTGCATCTATTTTTAGAAAGAGGGTTTTTTTTTCCATAATATAACCCACTAATTTATAGCTTCATTTCAATAATCCATTCATAGGATTGCAACGTTATGGTTTTATTATTTGTCTACATACTTGAAGTAATGTTAAGCATTGGTTACACTGTATTTGCGTCGCTGTTTTGTTTTGTATTTCCACAAATGTAAGTCAAGTCAGAAAACAACATTGACCTTAGAGCACTTCTTGCGAATTCCATAGCACAGCATTGTCCCATACGTTTCTGACTTATATCATTGTATTTTAAAGCTAAATCTTCAAAAACATAATATCTAGACTTTGCTTTTCATAGTTTATGAAAACAGACAATCTAATTTAAGTGATACTTTCCAGACAAGCGATGCCCACCATTATTTCCCCATTACAATTTACAGTTCACTTACAGTTTCAAACTGATTTTATGAAGAAATAACGTACACACTGCAGTTAAAATATCCAGATCACTGATTCTATTCTTAAAACACAAATTGCTATTTGCATACTATTGCTGAAGTTTTGAAACACCAGTTTGTAAGTTTTTATCATTAAACTTACAGGACACTTGCAGAAATCGGGCAGTGATGATTGCCAACTTACTCAGAAAGGGTTAATGGTCAATCAGCTATCAAAACAAACACCTGTGAATGTGCAAGAGTTTGTTTGTCGGCACAACTGATACCAACACTAGCTACATTGATGGCCTGATGCCTACATTTTGCCTTCAGCAACAACACAACACAGGAGCTAACATGGCTATGGCGAGGGGGCATCTAAAAAATTACTGTCACTCAATGCACCTCTAAAAAAAATCACAGGATGAAGTCGTTTTCTCTTTCCCATCAGAAGAAGGCGAAGTTAAAAATTTTTAGGTGACTATGTCGCTCACTTCGCCTAGTAGCATGACCACTGATGGCCTAATGTTGACTGCCAAAGTTTACATAAGCTGTAACCATGGCCTAATGTTGACTGCCAAAGTTTACATAAGCTGTAACCATGGCCTAGTGTTGATTGCCAAATCTTACACAAGATGTAACCATGACATTGTGATGACTGCATAATTTTACTGATCTGAAACAATGTATATACTGTGCTATCGTTATGACAATACTGTGATGCAACTTCATCGATAATGACATGACGCTGCTGAATACATAAATGAAAAACTTACTATATGGAATAATGGACTACTGTAAGATGTTACTCCTGCATACACACACACATACACACTTCTTTAAGCAGATGCCCATACTCATTTACAGAACAGCCGACTGGGGCAAGCAAAGTTATCTGCCTTGCTCATAGAGATTAATGAGTACTGACCATGTTGGGACTCAGATTCTGGTTCATCCATTCATTATTATTATTATTACTACTACTACTATTATTATCATGATTATTATAGTATGCTGCATCAACCACAATACCACATTAAATCTCTGAAACCTCTCAAATTAGCAGTAAGCCTGAAGATTTGTTGTTGTTGTCGTAGGATTTAGCGCCATTTTTCAGCACAAGATAGGCTATACATGGTGGCCAGTATAAATGGTGGAGGAAGAACCCGGGAAAACCCCGGAAAGAACCACTGACACACGAGAAGCTATTGGCAAGCTTTCTCACATACCCACAGTAGCCAAGCCTGAGACTCAAACCCAAGCAGACAGGGATGAGACGGCAGTGATCCGTAACAGTGAGCGCTTTAGACCACTCGGCCACTCAGGGCCCCAAGTCAGAAGATATTAATATCATATTACTTTAAACTCTAATTATTCAAATAATTATGATTCTAAAACCAATAAATATTAACTATCTATGCTGTCTTGAAATGCTTGACCTGGATTATAAAGGAGTACATATATTTACAGTATGTGAATTAATATGTATTAATAATTGTAAAGAACCCAGCCAGCCTATTAAGGTAGAGTTAAATCCTTTTCAAATACGTGGGCATTGGTCCCTGCTCATTAACATGGATTAATATCTTTACTATTAAATTTGATATTTAAATAAATTAAAACAATATGAAAACATTGACCTGTTGATCTGAGTGTTCCAGCTAAAAGTAAACAGAAGGGCGCCTCCATCCCTCTGCCCATTTCTGAGCACCCCTCTACCTTCTTGAACTGCAAAATTAGCGACTTTATAAACACTGTCATTTTTATCAAGAATCATTAGTTTCAATGGTTGTTTAAATTGTTTTTTAAACTTGAACCACTTCTTTAATTGAGTGCAAACCACATTCTACTCAGATTAGAAGACCAAATAATGGGTGTATGCCTTTGTCTAAGCCAAACTTGAAAATTAAACAGTGTTACTGCAAGCAGTCAGGCTGCATGTCCTTGTCCAAACTAAACATGAAGATTTAAGAGTGTTACTGCAAGAAGTCAGGCTGCATATCCTTGCCTGAGCTAAACTGGAAGATCAAAGAGTGTTACTCCAAGCAGTCAGGCTGTACATCCTTGTCTGATCTTAAAGATCAAAGAGTGTTACTACAAGTAGTCAGGCTTAAAGGTCACTGGCCACCAATATTGTACAAACGTGTGATATTATTATAGTCATAAACAAAACGCATCTGTTATGTATGCACACCATAAAAATGTTTCATTAGACTTAAAAATCCACTTTTTTAAATGAAAAAATTATTTTGCAATCTCCGTAAACAATTGGTAGTTTCCGTGTGCCAAAAACAGATATGACGTACATTTATCCTTCCTATTCAACCTAGCCATTCAAGTGTTTAATTTCTTATAATCGTGCTTTTTGTACAGCAAATATGGTGCACTGTGTTGCATATGGATGTAACCAAAAGAGTGACGATGGGACAAAAGGGTTCTATTTTTTCCAAAAGACCATGTTTACCTGAAAAAAAACGTGGATTGAAGCTGTGGGATAGAATAGGGTGAGGGATAGGAAAGTTGTACCATTTATGCTGGATTATAATCAATTTGGCCCAAAGACAATTCGGCCCAAACTGGGCCAAAATTAAGACAATTCGGCCCAACTTGAAAGACAATTCGGCCCAACTCGAAAGGTAATTCGGCCCAACTTAACAAAAGTTTGAACAAGTTCTTTTTCTTCAAACAACAACTAGCTACTATGTAATATATAATTTATGTAAGACAAAATGTTTCTGACAATTTTTATAGGTTGTAAAATATAATAGGTTTTAGGAAAACAACTAAATTTAAACAAACTAAAGTATCTTGATATTCTTTAAAGAAAATAATCATACTTCATAATGTACATATATACGAGAGAAAACTCAAACTGACAGATCTTGCTCGTTCTAATTAAAATATTTATATATATTTATTTTTATGCCAACAAATAAATGCATCTGCACAACGACATTCTCAGTTTAAGTTTTCCAGTCAAATTATCAAGATTGATTTATAAAATAATAATACTTAACAGATAATATTCTACAGAATACGTATACATTTTTCTAAGGGTAGCGTGCATGAGATATTATAACAAATATATTTAATTTTAGGCTTCAGGTTGTAACACTGCTGCATATAATGCACACTTGATTACACATGAGAGAGAGAGAGAGACAGAGAGAGACAGAGAGAGAATAATGCTGCGCATTTTGTCAGTGTTTAGCTGCTGCAATCTGAAGCTCTTACCAGATAATTTTATTGTTTATATTTTTCAAGCTGATGTCTTAGTGTGTGCAAGCATAAATTGAAGGCTTGTTATTACTAGTCAATATCGTCAATCGTATTTGCTCCATTATTCCATACAAATAAAAAAGAAACTAATTTTGCGTTGAATTTGTGCCCCCCCCCGCACAGTACAATAAATTGATCAACAAACACTTATTTGAAAATAAAATTAAATGTTATCATTTATTCCTTCTTTTTTCATCATGCGTAATTTATTATAGAAAAAAATATATCCACAAACTCCGTATACGTAGCAGATGACGTCGGCTGGCAAATGCATTCTTACTGTAGTGTGTAGCGCTTACGTCAGATAACAAAATCGCAAAAGACGAAAATATCACCCGATTGTTTGAAGGCACCTGCCATTCATGCATGATACGTTATAAGATGCAAAATGACCAAGACTGAATTGTATCCAGGTTAACTATACGATGGTATCTCGCAAATAAAAATCATTATTTTAAAATACATTCACTGTGAGTGCAAATGATAATCTTTTCGCTAGCATCAGTTACAAAAGTAGTATTTAAGCAAGTTATTGCTGTGTATACTAATTCCCTGTAAACATCAATTATGTTTACATATGGTAAACAAATATAAGCCTGGGTGAAACACAACTGGCAGCGAGCAATAAACTCTTTGCTTAAACTTACCAACAGGATATCAAAATACAAAGGTGATTTTATTACAAGGCAAGCCAACCCCGGAAACTGACTTTAGTATCTTTTATGTGTGCAGATTTTTGTCTTATGAAGACAGTCGACATAAGGGAGCCAACTTTGGTTCCTTTGGATTCTTTTAAGTGTGCCGATTTCTTTTATTTTTATAAAGTCGGCTGACATAGGGAAGCCAGCACTGATTCCTTTTTACCATTATTAACGGAAATTTTAAAAATAAATTGAAAATGGAACAGTTTTTAAAGCGACACAATCTAGTGTGTCGTGCACGCACATCGATATAAGGTTGAACAGTAAATTCATTTCCATAATTTCATCTAAATGTTTCCTATCCATAGTTTATAGTGTTTTATTTTTCAACAAGAAGAAGTATGTACTTCGTCTCGTGGGGATAAAGGTACATCATTTCCGGTTGGCATCCTCTGTGGGTGGGAAATCGTAGCTAAGGGGAAGTAACAACATTGTATATTTATATTTCAAGTAATAAAATTATTATTTCTTCTTTACACTTGATAAGTTTTTAATTCTTTTTGTACGAGTATGACAACTTTTAATAACGTAATACAAATCTGATGTAAACAGAAAAATGTTGGAGTATGGACGGTGACCTTTAAAAGAATTAATCCAATTAAAGTTCATTAACCCAAAGATAACGTCTTTTGTTCTAAATATTCTGGCAATAAGCCATTTTTTTTTACAAATTACAAACAATTAAATGCACCTATAAACATTATAATTTCACAACAGCCATTCTCGAGATTTATACATATGGTACAACAATGTCAAGTAAAACACACTGAATTTCCCAGCTTAACAATTAGAAAAGTCGGAAAATACAACCATTCAACAACATCCTTTTATGGCAAACAACAGCTCTTCTAGGAAATCAATTATTTCTTTGTGGAATCAATGCTGCCACTGTTTATCACTACCTACCATATTATCTAATACACAATCATGTGCAGCCTCACTTTGACATAGACCGAGTCCATTACATAAACAGATAAAATATAAGTTGTCAACTTGCTCTTCTTTGTTTTGATTTTTTTTATGTGAAAGATGTACATTGTTAGCTTTGATTTGTTTTATTTTCCTCATTAATTCTGTCTTATTACGATCTGAGAAGAAATATAAAGGCAAATATTTTTCATTGTGATATTATAAATATCATAATGACACCATGACTCTCAAGAAAAACTCCTTATCACAAACAGTGCCCCTACCATTGTAACCCCACCCTCTTGCTATAAGAAATTTCTGACTAAACATGTCATGCAAACGTGTAAATGAAAGGAAAACATTTCATTATGTCTGCAGTTATGATCTAAAAACAATATAAATTTACACAAAAGTTCAAATCTGTAAGTCTGTATATCTAGGTTATTTCTATGAAGGGCAATGAAGTTGTAACAGAACCTCTGGCTCTTCCTCAAGCATCTGCATCACTTTCTCCCTCTGCTCCTCGCTGATACCAGAGACCACTTCTGCCTCCCGCTTCCTCTTCTCCGGTACCTCCTCTTCATCTTCCGATCTTTGTCTTTTGATCAAAGCATTCTTCTCAGTCTAAAATGGGAAATTAGACAAGAGTTAGCCTTGTTCAGCTTACCCTTACAACCTTTTATTCTATCCTGTTTACTTGCTTGCGGACAAATAAACTATACAATGAAATCTTACAGTCTGCTAACCTATCTATTTACTCACTTATGTACAAATAAACTATACTAAGTCTTACAGTCTGCTACCCTATCTATTTGCTAGCTTATGTACAAATAAACTATACTAAGTGTTAGTCTGCTACTCTATCTAATTTCTAGCTTATGTGCACAAACTATACTTAGTCTTATAGTCTGCTACCCTATCTATTTATTTGCGTATGTGCCAATAAACTATAGCAAGTCTTACAGTCTGACTTCATACTAGAGTCAGTGCAATAATTTATAGCTAGTTCTGCAGAGCATCACAAATAATATCTGCATCTGCAGACCAGTGAAATTTCAGGTTAGCATCATTAAATGTAGCTTAAAATAACAATCTTGTTTCATACACTATTGGAAACCATTTAAATCAACACAGAATATAACACATCTCATTAAATACATGCTAAAACATGGTGGTCTGTTTACATAAAAAAAAATTTATGCCATCATGACCTCTGGAAGAGTCAATTTGTTTATTAAGGAGTGATCAGCTTTCCTATTCAGCTATATTCAGCGATAATGTAGTTGCCTTCATTTCTTTTGTAGCATCAAAAATTGACTCTTCCAGAACTCAGGATGGTGGATTACATGTACACAGACCAGTCTTTGTCAGTATCAAATTGCATAGTGCTGTATGTCAATATGAATTCTGTTTAAATTATTTATGAATGTAACGAGTTCTGTAAATTTAGCTACATTTCAAGAGGCTGGCATGATAGTTCAATGAGAAACAAATGTGGATATCATTTACAATGCTTAGTCCTACATCGTAAGACATCTCACATGTTGTTTATGTTTTGGTGCTCTGTCTTATTGTCCAAATAACAGCCTTGTGTAGTGTGTTCCAATGTTGACTGACATTGGAATGTGTGTCCAAATTTTCAAGAGTATCTTACACCCCTGACAGCATATATTGAATCTATTCCACAAATTAAAGTCATGTGGATTTTACTTACTCAGGTGTCTTTTCTTGAATAAATTCAAATTCTCACACAAGCAAATAGACGTGTTTTTAAGTTCCAATGGCCTACATTTCAGTTGGATGGAATGCAGTGAAAGATAGAAATGCTGAAATTAGTTAAAAGGATGAAAAATATCTTGAATGAAACGAAGCTATCTAAACACTCTCTTCAATATTAGTATACTTTGATTCATTCTGTTACAGAAACTTTCTTCAGCCTAATCCAATTTCAGCATTCCTGGCTTCCATCACATTCCAACCAGATGAATGGAACATGAAAATGCATCCATTTGCTACTGTCAGATTTTGATTCCATCTGGATAAAGGCAGTGAAGTAATTATAATCAAATAGATTTAAGTTGTGGAAAAATGATGATATGGGCTGCCAAGTGTATGATATATTCATGAAAATATTACCTCTCGTTCACCTGTCAGTCAACTTGAGAACACACTACACAAGGCCATAATTTAATTATGCAATATGATGTAGGTGTTAGGAAACACCCAAATCCACTCAAATTCATTCCAAATCCACCAATAATGACAAGCAACTTAGCGATGATGCGCGAGTAAAATGTTGAAAGTATATGTGCCCATGTATAACACTGCTGAAATTAAATGTAATATTAAATGTTGCAATGCATTATGAATGTGTATTTGTATTGTTTACCAAGTTCACATACTTCAGTGAGTTGGATGACATAGTGAAACAAGACTTTGAATGAGAATCATAATGGACAGTGCAATATACTGTACATCCATAGGGTGTTTTGAAAAACATAGTGAATAACTAAGTTCCATATCAGCAATATACGGCCTACATTTGTGAATTTGGAATTTGGTATGGAAAGAATTTTGATTTACTCTTTTAAAATTCATATTCATGTTCAATTAAATGACAATGTTTCCGTTAGGTCTGCCAATTTAATGAAACGGGTATATATAAAGTAATGCATGCAAATTATAAAATAACAAGTTATAAAAGAACTATTTACAAGAGAAAAATATATATTTGATGAATAAACATACAAATATGTTAGCACATTAATTTCTACAATTTGTCATTGATAATATATTTAGTCATTTCTGATGGCGGCCGTTTCCACTGGCCTGGCTTTTTTCCCAACATTTTTGGAAGCCTTTGGACACTTAAAATTTAGGTTGCTGGCACTGATAAATCTGGATTTTGTTGGTGGTGGTTGTTTTGCCAGCATAAACTTGTGTACATGTCTATGCCATACTATTTGTGGAATGGCTTTAATGGTTTTTGATCAGTAAACTGTCAGAACTGATCCTCAACACGTAAAATTTATTTTGGCTGAATAGAAATTTAGTTGAAATGTGGCTCTGATTTTGTATATAAATTTAACAGTGAAAAGAAACAGTAATAAGAGAGTACATTCTAAGAATCAGTTGGAAAAGATCAAACACCAAGTTATAAATAGATTTGCTAGCTGTATTAACATTTGTGCTGGACTGGATTTCTCCTTAGCATTCTTCTAGAATATAGATATCTGCAATTAATCATGCAAATTAGGGACATATATGTCATCCTAGACTCTGTCAATATTTCCAAGCAAATGGTAATTGGCAATGGTATGTTTGTTACGTTTCGTACAACGAATTTCTAATTGCTTTTGTAATTTAACGCATTTCATTTTAACCCAGAACCTTAGACGGTAGACACAATGAGATTTGGTGTGGATTTTATCTATCTATAAAAAGAATCACACAGTCACACTTGACTATTAAGCAAAGGGTGGTTGTGGTCAAAGATAAAGTAAAGAATAAATAAATAAAAAAAAAAAAAAAAGAAATAAATGTAAAAGAGTGTGAATGTATGTTTTCTTTCCTTCGTTCTTTTTTTTTCTTCGATCAATCCAGCTACTGTAGTGGTGATGAGATAAGGAACTTCAACCAGCACAGCCCTGAGAATCACTAGGTCTTACTTGTAGCTGACTAGTTCATTAGAATGTGATTTTGGAAAGCTCCTGCTTGTAAAATACCAAGTCAGGAGTTTCTCCAATTACTGAAGGTAATTTGTTCCAAGTCCCTATTGTACATGGGAAGAAGGTGAACTTGAAACAATTTGTTGATGCTGACTTTAATTGGAACTTTTTCCTGTGGTTTGCCCTAGTTTGGCTATATGCCAGGGTCAGGTACTTGTCCACTGGTATGTCCACTAGGTTGTTTGCCATCTTGTACAACAAGGTCAGCTTTAGTCCTACAATGTAAGACACATCACCTGATATTATTGTTTTGGGAGGGTGATGGGTCTTACTGCCTAACTAACGGCGCTGTGTAGTTTGATTTAACCCTTTAGCTATGACTACCGCATGTAAGCGTCACCTGTAAATAGCTCCTGAACCCCACTGACGCATATATGCGGTGTCGATAAGTCTATTTTAACTACCCCAGTGTCGCTTATGTGCGCGTAGTTCTGCAGTACTCGAAACCCCAGTGTCGCATCAATGCGGACGTGACCGCTATGTTAACTAAACGTTGATTGGTTGAAAGTACAGATGTTTACATATTTTTCATTATCATAACCAATGAGAGGACTGGTTACTGAACATTTTGATACAAGTTTGAAAGCTGAGAGGTTAAATTTAGACACGCGGGAAGGGATTTCCTGCAATGTATGAAACACATGTAGTTGAAATAAACAAAAATTGATTCCGATTCAGATATGAGCGACTTTGAAGGGTTCAGTGCAAGCAATATCGAAGAGTTTAATTGATCATTCTTAAAAAATGGATCAGATATTGATGTTAGCCCCGTTTCAACACTAGATGTATGTGATTTTGAATCAGATGATGAGGATTTATTTTGTGGGATTCAAAACAGTTTATGTGACTGGGATTTCTTGTATAATGGGATGTAGGAGTAAGTAAAGTGGAAATATATGAATAACAGACACTATACAAGGTATGCTGCTTTTTATTTCACTGAAATCCAGCAAAAACTAATGAAATAATGAATATAAATGTAACCATGTTTTTATTATCAGTTTCTGTAGTCAGCCATGATGATGCTCTAGTATTCAGCCTAGCAAACAGCCTCAGTAGTCTCAGTAACTGATACGATACAACTCAGCAGTAGTGAAACTGCACGACAGCTGTAGTAGCTAAAGGGTTAATGTAGACTAACTGTAACGAAAGTCAAATTTTCTGAAATATCACACACAACTGGCAACCAATAACTACGCTTTTCTACAAAGTAAAGTTATAATGTTTTTGTCAGGCTTTACTTACCCTGATGTCTTTTCTCTAATAAATTCAGATTCTCACAAAAGAAATGGACCTGTTTTCAAGTTTCATTGGCCTACATTTCAGTTGGCTGGAAAGCGATGAAAACCAGGAATGCCGAAATTGGGTTAGATTGAAATATTATTCTTTAACAAAACAAATAAAAATATATTATACCTATTGGAACTGTAAGCAACGTTTCGTTTCGTTCAAGAAACATATCCCCCACATAGTTTGGCGTACCTCGACTACTGTCGCATTGCAACAAATTCAAATGTATGTCAACGGAACATGAAAATGCGTCCATTTGTTATTGTCATATTTTGATTCCACCAGGATAAAGACAGCACAGTAAGTATACTAGTTACAAATAAATTAGTGGAAGTGTGTCGATATAGGCTGCCACGTGTGTGATATATTCCTGAAACTTTGACTACTCGTTCTGATGTCAACCAACATCGAAACAGGCTATGCAAGGCCGTTACTTGGGTAGTAAGACATAGCACTTAAACAAAAACAACATGTGCTTATGTCTTACATTGTAGGACTAGGTCAGATGGGCCTTGGTTCGCCTGGATTCGAGTGATTAAAAGATTTAAAAAAAACTACCTCAACAGCACAAATCTAATATTTACAATACACGGCAACAAAAACTAGGGTAATATTTATTGTATAACAAAGTCCGAAATTCCCCCACAAGTCTAAGTGTAAAGTGAAGATAGTAGGATTACTGAAGAATTTAACCTCCACGATAGTATTTATCCCAGGGGTCTTAACCCGCCGTCTTGACTCTACATCTAATATTTTTTGACCAAATCCAATATCAAGCTTGCGCACGGTACTTGTGGATTTTCATTTTGTGAAAAGACAGTTTGCAGACGCTATAATATCGACAATACCTGCAACCTATCATTAGCTGCGAGCGACAGAAGTTCTTCGACGTCCATGTTGTTTGACGGTGTCAGAGAAACTTTTTTCTCATTAAAATTTGTTCTGATTTTGAAGTACATTTTTAAGGCGTTTGCTGTTTGTTTTTAAGATCATTTCTGGAATTAATAACAGGAAATAAGATAAAACATTGGACTGCGTTGTTTAGCATGTAATAATTTTATAAGAATGTCAACATACTGCGTATCAATACTGATGATGATGATGATGATGATGATGATGATGATTATTTCAACATAAATATATTGTAGTACATAAAATTTCTAGCAGCAAAGGGAACAAATATCAATTTAGATTCATTTTTATGCTTCCCCGTTGTCTCTTCTCTGTTTGCTTTTTTAATTTTTTTTGGGGGGGTATTTTTCACTGCATCTTCCTGACTTGCTCCTGAGTACAGAGAAAAATGGAAAAATACTTTTGTGACATGGCATGATGTTTATAGCTTCAGTAATCTTTCGAATAGTGTTCTTAATTTTACTTAAAATAATGTACCATTTTATATATTAAACAAACCATTTTCAAGCTCAGATTGGATAGTGTTTACCAGGATTTAAACGAAGTTAAAAATTTATGTTCAAACAAAGAGATAAATCCAAGCAATCGACCGTAGTTTATCTTGCCTCATTGAAAAATGTAAAGAGTTGCTCTATTTTGTGTGGCAGACAAATTTCCTCAATGAAATATTAGTAAAGATTTGTATCATCATTGTCTGTGAATTGTACAAAATACATGTTATGCCATCGTTGTCAGTGAATTATATAAATACACGTTATGCCATCACTGCCAGTGAATTGTACAAAATACACGTTATGCCATCATTATCAGTGAACTGGACAAAATACATGCTATGCCCATCATTGTCAGTGAATTGCACAAAATACACATTATGTCCATCATTATTAGTGAATTATATAAAATACAAGTTATGCCATCACTGCCAGTGAATTGTACAAAATACATGCTATGCCATCATTTATCAGTGAATTATACAAAAATACATAATTATGCCCATCACTGTCAGTGAATTGTACAAATACATGTTATGCCTATTCACTGTCGGTGAATTGTACAAAATACATGCTATGCCATCATTATCAGTGAATTATACAAAAATACATAATTATGCCCATCACTGTCAGTGAATTGTACAAATACATGTTATGCCTATTCACTGTCGGTGAATTGTACAAAATCCATGTTATTACCATCATTGTCGATGAATTTTTCAAAATACATGTTATGACCATCATTGTCAATGAGTTGTACAAAATCCATGTTATAATCATCATTGTCAGCGAATTGTACAAAATCCATGTTATGGCCATCACTGTCAGTGAATTGTACAAAATACATGTCATGCCCATCATTGTTAATGAACTGTATAAGACACATTTTATGTCAGCCTTGTACAGTCATGTTTTTTTTTTTTTGCTTTTTTTTTCCAACTGCATATGTCATATTTAGTAGGAACTTCCAATATTTGGTTACCTTTGTTATCAAAGACCCTGTATGAAGTTTTACTTTGTGCACTGTCTTTTTCAAGAGATAAATATATTTCTTTCTGATTTTGTCCAGTCTTACTGAGTTCCTATAGTACTGCTTCTCTGTCTACAATAGCACAGATTCATTTATTAACAGGAATAAAACTGATGTTTCTATTAAACTATCCCATAAAAACTGTAATATCTTAAAAACTCATAATTTAAATTGACAACGTCATTTACCAGAAATATCCCTTGCTTTTCTTAGAAAAACATGATTTTGCTATCTATCTTGATTGAATTGTTAAAGCATAAATGTTTTTTTTTTTTAAGAATGGCTTCTGAGGCTGAGGTGAAGGGTTCCTGTAATTATCAGCAAGATAATCAAAATACGCACCTTCAAGAGGCACTCAGCTCTGTCAACCAGATTATTTCCTCCGAATTTATTCAACCTCTCCACACTTTCAAGAGGCACTCAGCTCTGACAATCAGATTATTTCCTCCGAATTTATTCAACCTCTCGGAGAGAAGCAACTTCCATTAGTAGTGTAGTGGGACGATGTAGCCCAATGGGAAAATACTTTACAGATCCCCCCCCCAACCCCCCGGGACCATATGGTTCCACGATTTATAGGCCCCAAAAACACACCCTGGGACCATATGGCTCCAATGGGAATTTTGTATAGCGACTAGCACACGCTGGGACTGTATAGCGACAAGAGGAATGGAACTGGTAGGGTGACGTCACGGTACTGGACATTGGCAACAATGTAGCAATGTAGTACTGTGACGTCATGCCACCTGTGTCATTTCTATATACAAACACGAATCAGTCGCGTTCGTGTTTTAGTAGAGTAGGTTTTATATATTCGTTTTTTTCAACATCAATCTATCCTACACAAATTATAAAATCGACTAAACAAATTTTTTAGGGAAGAGAGAATAAATATCTACACTAATTATAAAATCGAATAAAAAATTTTTTTAGGCAAGAAAGAATTAATATCTTTTCGAGGCATATGAAGTGGCCCTGAAAAGGGCCGTTGTTTGTTATGTTAACACCATTCCGTTAACATATAGGGCATTGCATAGGTCTTCTTCTCTTCCTCAAACTTCGTCTAATCTCTGGTCGATAAACCAGAACTCTCTTCAGACAGCTTGTCTTTCCACATAAGTCCTTCTTTTGCAAATGCTTGTCTCGGTGATCCTAACGATTCTCCATGCTGATCTGACATACATGGGTAAGTCCGTACGGAAAAACAACGACGATACGAAAGTAGACGATTCAACGTTTGTCCACATCTTTGTGACGAGAACAGGTGAAGAGAATGAAGTGAACCGCGTTTATTTATTGTGGAAGACCGGATCGAAACGGATTGAAATTGTCCACCAATCCCTATACGCGTTACAAAATTCAGTCACTTCGCGGAGTCTGTCTTCCAATCCGAAGAGAGCTACCTGTGACGTCACATTTCCTATATAGGTGCGCTAGCGTCTGTGCGCAGTGAATCGATGCGGCATTGTTTTGTGAAACATGACTGAAACTAAGAAGACAATGAATTGGGGTGCACCGGCTGTGGAGACGAAAAGCGATGGCATAGCAGTGGCTACCAAAGTTAACACTGCGCTACTTCCAGAAGAGGTTGATTTCAACTGGGATTTAGTAGATTTTTTTCTCTTCTTCGCAAAAATTTGTTCCGGTACCAGTACCTTCGCCACCTTCTCCTTCTTTACCACACGTCGACGATCTTAAACAAAGACAGAAAGAATTGGAGAATTTTTTACAGCAGCAGAAAGAAGCAGAACAAGCATTTCTCGTTGAACAGCAACAGCGAGAAGAAGAGGTAAGAAGGAAACGACAGGAGGAAGAAGCAGCAGAGAAGAAACAAAGGCTAGAAGAGAAGGAGAACAGTGAAAGTCAAACGGTAACGGTACTCTTGGACATTTTGGCCAAGTTAAGAAGTCTGAAACAAATGTATCAGACTTCTTTATTACAACCCAAGAGAAAAAGACCTTCCCGAGCCAAACAGCCCAACCCTGTTACTACACCAGAGATACCATCCCTAGTGATTTCTACTAAATCATTGACAGGAGCAAGTCCACAAGTAGGCCTTGGTCGTGGCAAAGGCTTAAGACAGTTAAAGCGGATTGCTTCTCGTTCCTGAGTTTGTTCTAAGGAAAAAACACAAACACCCAACGGTCCATTTCAGGGTCACTCACTTCTTTCGAAAAGAGAGACCATTCATTTTGCCAAAATCAATTAAAACTCAAAATTCCTTGTTTAACCCTATGATGTACGTGTTGTGAGTGCATGAGTGCAGGTCCTTATTATTCTAAACAATCAAAACCAAGAGACACTTACGTTTTTTCAGTCTGGTCTATTCTGGTACAACTTTTTACAATTCAATATCACAACATAACACAACACAACACTTTTAAAAAGTTCATAGACTTCTTCTGTGTCTTTTTTCTTCTTCTTTCACTCTCTGTTTTCTTATTTTCTTTACTTTCACAACTTTTTCCTCCTCCTCTTCCTCACATTTTTCTCTTCTTTTCTTTTCTGTCTTCTCTTTCTGAACGTGACGGGGTTCTTCCTTTGCCGAGGGCACCTCTTCTTCTTCTTTCTCCTCCTGCTCCTGTTGTTTCTTAGGGCACTCTGAAGACCAATGTCCTTTCTCTTTACAATGATAACAAGTATCTTGACTTTTGTCTCTTCTGACATTGGTCATGCTTTTTTGACGGTCTGGACATTCTGTAGCCCAATGCCCTTTCTTGTGACAGATATAGCCAGTACCTTGAATTTATCTCGAAAGGAGGGAGAGTAGTCCGTCGGCTTGTCTAAAGAAAACTTTCGTATGACACCTCGCAAAGATCTAATCAGAAGTTCGATCTGTGTGGGTTCTTCCATCGTGCTGATCGGCTTGAGAGCGAAATGAATACTGAGAGGGAAGTCACCAACCCTTTATATATACACTGGTCTGACATGGATATATAGGGGTCCATGGCGTTTCAAATGTAGTCATTTGACTTTTTGCAGTCAAGATGAAACGATCGCATCATTTCGTAAAGAAAGGAGAAGAAAGTAAGAGGCAGAAACGTGATTTATCGCCTTGTACAGTAGCTGAAGTCTTGGCTAAAATTCATGCCAGCGATTTTGAAGATGAGATGAGTGAGCCAGAATCTAAGCCCAGAGAGTCTACACTCAGTCAAAGTCCATCACTACCAGTTAACCCTGAAAAGTACTACCACATTCGAGAGACGGACAAACGTTCCTCCAGAAAATTTAGAACTACGGCCTACACGTACGCGGTGAAGTTTAAAGATTTCAGGTTCGACGTACCATTGGAGAAAGCACAAGGGTTCATCACCGATGTGTGGGATTCTTTGTTAACCACACTAAAACGGCAATGTCAAGCCAAAGAAGACGATCGCTTGAGACTTTCCATTCATCACGACAGTTTGAATTCACCCGTTTGGATCGACTTTAGCAGCCCAGCAGAATTGACACCTTCTAAAGTTATGGACAAGATTCAACACGTGCAGCAATCCAACGACAAGTTTCACATCACCGAAGGAAAAGCGACACTGTTCATGACCAACGTGTCTCTTCCCCAAGGGACAGGACAATGCAAAAAGGTGATCTTGGTAGACAATCTTCGCAGCATCAAGCGTAGCCTCGTTCAAATTAACAACCCTCAAGACCAGATGTGTTTAGCCCGTGCCATCGTGGTGGGACGAACGTATGCCAACAAGAACGACACGGTAGAATGGAAAAGAGCCTGGAAAACTATTCGACGATCGGACCGAGTCAAACAACAAAGAGAAGCAGAACTTCTGTTACAGCAAGCGGGGATATCCAAAGACACATCCTGCGGCATTCCTGAAATGCAAAAATTGCAAGACGTCTTGGCTCCACGCTACACCTTGAAAGTGCACCCTCAAGAAGTGCGCGGACCTCTGTTGTTTCGAGGCAAAGATTTCAAAGACGGAAACTACATTCACGCCTATCATCACGATGAACATTTCGATGCCATCACCAGTATCACTGCATTCCTGGGATACGATTATTACTGTGAGAAATGTGACTATGGCTATAACAATCGAGAGTAACACAAGCATTACGGATCGAAATGCTTAGGATGTTTAGCCTCTAAACCCTGTCTGGACGAAGGACAAGAACGAGTGCATTCCCCAGCTTGTCAGCGCACGTTTGTCAGTCCAACTTGTTACCAACAACATCTAAAGACGCAAGGTTCACAGCACAAAAGTGCTTGTCAGCTCCTGAGATTGTGCCCTACTTGTGGACAAGGCATACGTACCAATAATGCCAAGGCTCACGTCTGTTCAGGAAAGAAACGATGTCACATTTGTCACCAAATCGTGGACTTGGAACACCAATGCTACATTCAAAAATACCAATCCAAATATGAAGAAGAAGATAATGACCAGAAGAAAGGAATTTCATCTTTTTCGATTTCGAATGCATGCAAGAGACTGGCATTCACATTCCTAATTTCTGCGTGGCTCACCGAGCGTGCGAGAAGTGCATCCAAGAACCTATCTTTACTCATTGCCCTCACTGTAGCAAGATTCCTGGAGGACGTGAAAAAATCTCTCGGGGACCGAACACGCTAGCCGATTTCGCCCAATGGATCTTACACCCTATCGACGAGACGTGGAGCCAAGAAGACATCGAACGTTATGGAGATTGTCATCGCTATGCCACAGTGATGGCTCACAATTCCTCGGGATACGATGGACAGTTTCTGTTGAGATACTATACGGAACAAAGTACCGAACGTCCGAAAGTGACTCTGAACGGAGCCAAAATCATTTCCATGCAAGTGGGTCAAGTGCAGTTTAAAGATTCGATGAGTTACTTGGCCATGCCTTTGAGTCTCATGCCTAAAACGTTTGGAATGACAGAGATGACCAAAGGCTATTTTCCACACTCTTTCAATACCGAAGCCAATCAACATGCCGTTCTACCCCATTTGCCTGAGGCTCACTTCTACGACCCCGACAACATGCGTACCGAACAACGAGAAGCTTTCTACGCATGGTACCAGACTCACGCTTCGGACCCCTTCGACTTTTAGGAAGAAATGTTAAAATATTGTCGTTCCGACGTGGACATTTTACGGTGTTGCTGTGGAAAATTTCGAGAATTGTTCATGGAATACGGTGGGATCGACCGTTTGAAAGAAGCCTGCACCATTGCCAAAGCGTGTTCCTTAGTGTACCGCCAACGATTCATGCCCGAAAACACCCTAGCTGTCATCAGTCCTCAAACAACCAATTTTGTCAAACGTCAGTACTCGGTCAAACCCCTACGCTGGCTACATTACTTGTGTGACAAGGAAGACAAATGGATCCAACATGCCCGCAACGGAGGAGGCGAAAAGACCACAGGAAGGTATTCGGTAGATGGCTGGGAGTTAGAAAACCCTCAAATCGTGTACGAGTTTAACGGGTGATTATTTCACGGATGTCCCATCTTCTACCCTCAACGTAACACTAAAAAGCCAGTTTTTACAACGGACCATGGAAGACTTGTACCAGGCCACTTGTCAGCGACGCTTGAAGTTAGAAGAGCAAGGATACCAAGTGGTAGAAATGTGGGAACACGAGTACGACCAGCGATTGAAAACCGATCCCGAGTTTAAGCGCATCGTGGAAAGTTACAAGCTGGTGGACCCACTAAACCCAAGGGACAGTTTGTACGGAGGACGGACGAATGCCACATGTTTGCTGTACCAAGCCGACGAAGAGAAAGGAGAGGAAATCAAATACTTCGACGTGTGTTCTCTGTATCCGTACGTGTGCAAATATTGTCACTTTCCCGCAGGGCACCCACAATTACTGACGGAACACACTGACGTGGACAATATTCGACAATACAAAGGATTTATCAAATGTAAAGTCTTGCCTCCCACGTACTTGTACCATCCCGTTTTACCACATCATTACCAAGGAAAACTGATGTTTCCCTTGTGCCGTACTTGTGCCGAAACGTGCAAGCAAGACCAACCTTGTCAGCACACTCAGGAAGAACGCGCCTTGATGGAAACGTGGGTCAGCGTGGAATTGTTTAAAGCTCTGCACTTGGGATACCAACTGTTAGAAGTGTACAAAATTTACCACTTTCCCAAGACAGAAAAATACCACCAGGGCGACGAGACTCAGAAAGGCATTTTTGCAGACTACGTGAATGCCTTTTTTGAAACTGAAACAAGAAGCTAGCGGCTATCCTTCCTGCTGTCACACTCCCGAAGACCAAAAGAAATTCAAAGAGAAATACTGGGAGCAGGAATGCATCACTTTAGACCACGTGGAGAAAAACGAAGGAAGGCGATCGTTTGCCAAAGTGATGTTAAATTGTTTGTGGGGCAAAATGGCACAACGACCGTGTTTACCCAAGACGGAGTATTTGACAGAACCTTCCCGCTACTTTCAGATGATTCACGACAAAACCAAATACATGAAACACGTGGACGTCATTCGTGAGGACTTGATCTTAGTCAGTTACGAAGGAGAACTGGACTTTGTACAAGCCGACAAATTTGGAAATGTCATCATTGCGGCTTACGTGACAGCCCATGCTCGCTTAAAATTGTACGAAGCTTTAGAACTGTTAGGAGATCGTGTGCTGTATTTTGACACGGACAGTTGCATCTACATCGATCGCCTGGGTCAACCTCACCCTGTCATCGAAGGAGACCGTTTAGGAGCCTGGACGGACGAGCATCCCGATGACAAGATTCTAAGTTTTGCAAGTGGCGCTCCCAAAAATTACGGCTACGAATACCGGGACAAACAAAGAGAAGTGGACACGGAGTGCAATGTGAAAGGATTGACTCTCAATTATCGCACCAGTCGAGTGGTGAACTTTGGCGTCTTGAAAGAAGTCTTGCAGTCTGGACAGGATGGAAATTTTAAAGTGACCGCCCACGAACCACACAAGATTGTACGTTTACCCACACACCAAAAATCGTCAGCCGACCCTTGGAAAAAGTCTTTCAAATCGTGTACCAGAAGCAAGTACGGCTTCCCAATCACTTCACTTTACTGTACGGGCACGTTGGTATAAAAAAAATGGTTCCAAGACGATAGTCACCAACAAGACGGATGTCTTCGAAACAGCAAGAATCGAGTGAGAAACCCACTGAGAACTCCAAGTTCAAACCATACCATTTTCCTGTTTTCTTGCCTGACTATTGCAGTTGTGCCAGTCGACTGGAAACGTTTCAAAAATGGCCCAAGGATAGGGAAGGATTACCTACTGCGAATGTTTTAGCTAGAACAGGGTTTGTCTACTTGGGACCTGAGACTGGATTAGGATACGAAGTACAGTGTTTCAGTTGTGGCCTGAACTTGCGTATGGATCTATGTATCTATAAAGATTCAGCTATTCTGGAACATACTCAATGGTCTCCGCATTGTCCTTACCTTTCTATGACATTTCCACCCATCACACTACGGTTCAGGTATGACGGTACCTTAGAGAAGGTAGTACCGTTATCCAAGAAGAAAGAAAGGAAGACTTCCAGAACTAGTCATAAAACAGGAACGATGTACAAGCTCGAGACTTCATTACGACTAGTATAAAAAGGGACAACGTCCAAGACCGATAGTTCATTGTGACTACCATTGCTAAGCGAGAAAGATGAATCCTTTCACACAGCAAGTATCAAGCAAGAGTAAACTCGAGTACGATGCTGTGCCTTGCGATGGCAGGGATGCCGTACGCTATGACCTTAACGATTCAGTACCACATCACCATGGGAACTTTGCTATAACTACTACTACTACCATACCTACCATGGAAAGTGATGCTGTGCGTGTCAAACCTGATGGATGCGAAAGCGATGCTACTCGTTATCGCACACCTTTTCACTTTACTGGTTTTCATGGTGAATGTCATCCTAATGAAATCATGCGGCTACCACCCTACGGATGTCATGTAAAACTGAGCAGACTCCTGCATATTTCACCGTACTCTCATCGAAATGAACCTGTGAAAGACGAATATTCGTTCCTGTGCGTTTGCCAGAATACTGTGACTATGAAAGTCGGATCCAAACCTTCCAAGGAAAATGGCCAAAATATCTGGGAGGACCTACCCCTGAAGAATTAGCTAGAGCTGGATTTATCTACTTGGGCGAAGGGAATAAGGTCAAGTGCTTCAGTTGTGGTGTGTCACTTCACGAGTGGGAGAAGAAAGATTGCGCTTACCTGGAACATGCTCGATGGTCTCCAGATTGTCACTACCTATCTTTAGTGGGACCTCGTCATTGAAGTGGGCCTACCATGTCGTGTAAGAAACCAGCTACGGGGCTAGGAGTCAAACATTGGACAACCCCTAGACAAGTAATTAAACCCAATGTACAAAATAATCTTCAAACATTACCAATCGAATTGTAAGAGAAGATCTACAAGGACATTTGGCAGGGATTTGCCAGAGCCAAATCTCAATTAGTGACAGTAGAACTTTTGTGTCGAGAAATTCACAAGAAGAAATTGACCAAAGTCCGATTTCTCTGGATCAAGGGTGTGTTCTTCCTACTATTCCGCTTTAGACGATTTATATTTGAAGATTTTATTGACATTCTTGACCGTTACCCTGAATGGCAGTGGTCAGAAATGACTCACTACGTTCATTACTTTCGCTCTAGGAGAAGTGTTTGACTGACATTGTTATGGATACTTTACAAGAGAACATTCGTTGTTTGCCTGTGGAATTGAGAGAACGCATTTACCGTAAGTTGGTCAAAATACAAGTGAAACGCAAAGAACCATTGCATCCGTTACGTCACCGATGTTGGAACCACTGGTATCTAAATGCTATTAGAAGACTGATTCTGATGAAAGTGTTCCAGTGGTCAGACATTGATGAATCGCGTGAAATTCATAAATTTTTGGATACCACTCATTCAACTTACAAGGTGATATTAGGACACGGAATTCCAACGGACGAGTTAGAGGATTACAACAAATCTTTACAAGAACAATTCTTTCTAGTTCAAGAGGAAATTTCTGTGCGACGTATGATGTGTGAGTTAGTGACTAAACTTTTTTGGTACGGTACTAAAATAAATCGAAGCTATTCAAAAAGTACATTTATTACCTGACACCAAAGAGGGTATAAAAACGGACTACCATGCCACGACCTTTATCATTCGTGATACAACAGATTCCGTGGAAGGAAATCAATGACACTATTGAAACGGTAGAGGATTACGAACGTCCATTACGAGACCTGTGTCCATTGAATTCGGGTCGACGTGTAGTGTGTGTCTTAGTGACTTGCTTTCTGGGATTTCGTTTCTTTGTGGACTCTTTACGAACAGTACCTACTACTCCAAAAATCATGAAAGTGGTCCCTTTAAATGTACACGAGAGACTCATTCTGCTCAAAGCTTTGCGCTTTCATCTTGATACTTCTCAACCTCTACGGGAAAACAAGATTCGTCAACTTTTAGGCACTGAAGATGTGTACGACGACGTGTGTGTAGCTTGAGACTAACACCCTCACTGGAAAGATGCACGTGACTGCAAAAGTTGGGGGTTTGAGGCTTGGGCAAAAGAAGTGGCACACTATGCCAAAGATTTGTAATCCTAAAAAATTAAAACGTTCCGTGAAAAAAGTAACTTTTAAACCAGTGTTAGTGACAGTGCCAGAAGAAGAAGAAGAAGTCGTGACTGAGGAAACCCATTCTCTTCAGGACAGGACCGTGATCGACATCCCTGAAAGGTCATTCCAGGAGGACCCTTGTGTGACTGTGCCAAGGAGTGTAGAGACTCTCAGAACATTACACACTACCTCTTGATCATCACAAATGTTGTACCGAAACTTGTTTATATTCCACTATGATCGTTTTGATGTGTCTTTTATTTATGTACTTAACCATTTGACTTTTATGTATTTTTGTCTCTCGTGTTGTTCACCATTAAAGATGACAATAAACGTGTCCTGAAAAAAGTATGAAAACTCTTGTCTTGTCTGTCTTCCTGTCAAAAGTGACATTTCTTACACTACTATGGCTACCTCTACTGTCTCTGCTCCCTCTTCCTCCACTGTCAAAGTCATTGACAAACACGTAGATCGGACTAGTTGGGAGGCCTTGTATCTTCGCCATCCCTTTAACATGCTCATTGCCGGACCGAGCGGTTCAGGCAAAACCGAATTTGTCAAACGTTTGATCGAACATAAACATCATTTGATCGATCATCCCACTCAACGCATCGTGTGGTGTTACAAAGTGTGGCAATCGGCGTACAATCTTCTGCGAGAAAGTCAAGGCGATTCCATCGTCTTTGTGAAAGGCATTCCTGGCGAGGACGACGGGATCGTGTCTGACCCTAGTGAAACTCATTTGGTTATTTTTGACGACATGTTAGGAGAAGACGAAAAAGAAATTAAACTCTGGTTTACGCGCAAAGGGCATCATCGTAATGCCAGTGTCATTTACATCACCCAAAATTTGTTTCAGCAAAGTAAAGCCCATCGTACCATCAGTCTCAAAAGCCCTAGAGATAAATTGCAAGTACAAGTCTTAGCCAAACAGTTAGGAACGCCTTGGCTGACAAATGCGTACGACGATGCCACTCAAACCCCACACGCTTATTTACTCTTGGATTTAAAACCCACCACTCCCGATTATTTGCGATTTCGTTCCCATCTGTTTCATCACTGGTGCCAAGACGGAGGGCCTGTCGTGTACACGTCCCCTTCGTCGACTTCATCACAATCACCAAAAAAATCTATAAAAACCTCGGTCACTTTGACTCTGTCTCACACATCGTCAACATAACGTCAGTCTCATCTTCCCATTAAATTGATTCATGCCTTGTACGGTATCAGTCGCGAAAAAAATCCACAAATACGTGCTGGTGTCTTAGAAGCTAATCTCAAAGAAGTCTTACGATGGTTTACGGTGACAGCACGTCAGTTACTGCAAGGCATCATTCAGATTCCACATCAAACCAAACGTTTTTTTTTTTTTGGAGAGAAACAAAGGAGCCTTGGCGCAACTAGCCGATCCTCACATCGACACTCAAACCAAAAAGCAAATCATTTTCAAACCTGGAGGTAGCGGATCTCTAAGAGGTGTCATCATTCGTTCCCTCTTAAAATGGGATCCTAATGCTCCCAAAGTTGTCCCCAAGAAAAAAGCCACACCCAAACGTACCCAGAAGAAAAAGAAAAAGAGCAACGGTGTCAAGACCAGGTCACAGCCTCAGAAAAAGAAAAAGAAAAGTCCACAGTAAACAGCTTCCACTCGTAAGAGAGTGTCTCCAGAAACTTCTCCTCCAGCGGTGACACCCTCTTCCTCTTTAGCGGCAGTGGCGGCTGCCTCCAAAATCAAAGTCCAAGAGAGAACAGGTGTGTTACAGAGTTTACTGGATTTGTCCAAGCAAGAACTGTCCCGATTTAGTCCGTTGCGAACTCCTCCACGACGTGTGTTCCCTGTCATCAAGTTGATACGAATGTCAGTGTATTTTTTTTTTCACCAAAAGATGCCACCTCATCGTTGTTCTCCTGTCCAGAAAGGAAAAAGAAAAAGACAGTCTCGTCATGCGAAAAAACGCTTAGCCAAACATCGACGTCACCCACAGAAAAGACACACTCGTCCAAAGAAAAAGAGGAGCCGCCAAAGAGGAGGATTCTTTGGCGACTTTGGAAAACACATCGTCACCTTTATGACGAAGAGATAGTCCCCCCCAAAAAGGATAAAAGAGCGTGTGACAAGTCATCGACGTTAGTGTATTTTTTGCTGTGTGTCACGGAACCAACGAACCCACCGAGAAAGACGTCACCCAAAAAAAGACATCCTTCTTCTATTCCCAAAGGAAAGAAAAGGAAAGGACTACCTCCTCGTTTAGTCAAACATTGGGACATGTTGTCTGTCCTGTCCATAGCTCCTCCACCCGTGCGAAAACAACTCATTCAAACTGCCTCCAAAGATGTCATCGCTACAGTGAGCGAATGTTGTCTGAACGTCTTGAAAGGCACAATACCTTTGACTAAACATCAGAAAAATTGCTTAGCCAACCATCGACACATTCTTCGCCAAATGGCCCAAAAGGAAGTACCCATTCGTCAAAAGAAAAAGATGTTTGTGCAACGCGGAGGATTTTTACCTCTGTTAGGACTTATTACCAATGTAGCGAAACCTATACTGAGCGCAATGGGACATATTATACCCGTGCTAATTCAAAGATAAAAGACCAAGAAGATAAAAGATCTCAGACGTGATCCTTGGAATCTGATGGAAGGACGAAAACTAGCTTTAGTCCCTTACAAACGATGGATGGAATACCATCGTTGGCAAGAACAACGAACCCCACATTTACCTCCCAATCCTCATTTGACCGAGATGTCCCAGTTTCAACACGAATTGCAATCGTTGATGGATCGCAGCGATTTGTCAGAAACGGAAAAATCGCAACGGTACGAACAATTGTTGCAACGACTGCAACTCTTTCACCAGAAAGCTTTAGATGAAACAGCTCAACCCACTCTGAAAGATTTTAAGGCCTTGATGAAAAGTCCATCACCACCACTACCACCTCCAGTGGTCAAGACAGAAAGTCCACCACCACCACTAGTCCCAGTGATCAAGACAGAAAAAGAAGAAGAGTTTCAAACTCCACCAGAAAAAGTACGCAAGTTAACAGCACCTCCTACATCCAGAACTGGTTGGATTAAAAAGATGATGGCTACTCCTCAGAAGAGAAAGCGAAAGCCAAGACAGAAGTGAAACAAGAACTGATTACCCCTGTTCAAACACTGTCCTCCACCTCATCACCTATTGCTCGTCGGACACGCAAAGCATTACAAACCAAGAAAATACCACAGAAAGACAAGAGTAGCATCAGTGAGGAGTGGATCACCTATTAAAAAATGGAGAAGGTGTTAGCCAGCATTTACTACGATCCATCCCATCCCGCAGGTTACGGAGGAGTTCAGAAATTATATCGGGCTTCCAAAACTCGACTGAAAAGTATCAGTTTACCTCATGTGCAACGCTGGTTACAAGAACAATCCACGTACACCTTACACAAACCCATTCGACGAAAATTTTCCAGAAGTCGCACCCAAGTGGAGGGTATCGATCACCAATGGCAAGCCGATTTAGCCGATGTCTCTCATTTAGCCACCTACAATCGTGGTTACAAATATTTGTTTTGTGTCTACGACGTCTTTTCCAAATTTGTTTGGGTCGTACCATTGACTTCCAAATCGAGGAGTGAGTTAGTGCGAGCCCTCCAACTGGTGTTGAAACAAAGCGGTCGTCACCCTCTTCGATGGCAAACTGACAAAGGCACCGAATTTCTAAACCAAGCTTTCCAAAAAGAATTGAAGAAACGTGATATTCATTTTTTCACCACCGAGAATCCCGAAACCAAAATTAGCATCGTGGAACGTTTTCAACGCACCATGAAAGAACGGATGTGGAAATATTTTACGCATCAACACACTCTCAAGTGCATCGACGTCTTGCCACACCTCGTCCAATCGTACAATCAATCTTACCATCGGAGCATAGGGCGTGCCCCTCAAGCAGTGACTCCTGACAACGAAGTGACCGTCTTCGAGCGTCTGTTTGGTTCGTCCTCGACGGTAACTGTCCCCAAGAAAGGTGCAGCATTGGTAGCAGGAGATTGGGTGCGCATTGGCAAAACCAAAAGCACTTTCAACAAAGGTTACTTACCCAACTGGACCACCGAATTGTTTCGTGTCACCGCACGTGTGCGTGGCCGTCATCCTTCCGTCTATAAATTAGAAGACATGAACGGAGAAGTGTTAAAAGGAACGTTTTACTTACCCGAGTTACAACGTGTGACCAAATAAGAAGACGACGTGTACGAGATCGAAAGCATACTCGATCGAAGAACCCGAAAAGTAGGAAAGAAACGTGTCAAAGAAGTCAAAGTACGTTGGAAAGGATATCCTCCCAGTTTTCACTCTTGGATCGACGCTTCGCAACTCATCGACTATAAAAAGAAGTGACCATCATGCTCTTCAGCACAGCCTCAGCTACGGCAGTGACCACTCCTTCGCGCAGTTCTTCTGTGCAAGATCTACAAAAGCAACCCTAGTAGGTGTGCTGTGGAGAACGTGTGCCTAAAACGCAAATCGTCTTTTTCTGCCAAATCTTTGTGGTGTATTGTGTCATCGGTGCTGCCATTGCCAATTTGAGTTTGCAACAAGGAGACAAACAATTGTGGACTATTTTACTGAGCAGTTGCATAGGTTACCTTCTTCCCAATCCGTCTCTGAAATATTCCTCTAACGGAAACAACAACAACGGGAGTCTTGTGTCCAACGTTAGTTCCAACAGTCACCCTAACCATCCTCTTTTAGACACTCCTCTGACTTCCAGTGACTCCTCGGACACTAGAACTGTGGAATTATGAACAACCAATTTTACTTAACGTTACCCAGTGACAGTTCCATGGAGGTGTTTCCCAATAACACTTTGTGCTGTTTCTCGGCCAGATTACCTCAAAGCCATCCAATTGGATCACGAAGCCCATTGGGAAGTGGCTTTGGTGGAAATGATTCACCCTACACAAATCAAAAACATCGTCGAAAATGAAAACACTTTGACGGTAGAAGTTTATGACGAACAAGTGCAACAAGCCATGGATGAACGCGCTCGTGTAGCTGACTTTAAGAAATCACAAGACCCCAAAACTAAACGAACCACTTATCTGTTGAAAATTCCTGTGGGTTATTATTTTAGTGGTCAACATTCGGTGAACGCCATTGCTGACAGGTTCAATTTCATGTTTGGTAAAGCCTTGGAGACAGCTAGAAGAAATGTCACGATCGAGTACCACAAAATAGCTCGTCGCCTAATGATGAAATTTTCAGAGGACAAAGTATTGGCCATTACATTTTGCCCTGAATTGTATGACATTTTGGGTGGAGACCCCAAGTTGATCAAGATGAGAAACGAAATACCAGCCATGACCGGTAACTTGGATTTTGCGAAATATTTTCGATTCCCTGTAGAAATGAACCAAGGACTGAATTTGATATTTGTGTACTCCGATGTGGTGGAGTACAACGTAGTGGGACACACCTCCGTACCGTTACTGCGTGTCATTCCTTTCAAAGTGGATTCTGCCACGGCTGCTGACGAGGAAGATGGAAACACCTATCACATTCACCGCGAATTTGTACATCCTCACTATTTTCCCGTCAGTAAGTCTTATTTCGACACTGTCAACATTACTATAAAAGGAGATCTGTGACAAAATATTCCATTCACCAAAGGGAAAGACACAGTGAAACTCCATTTTCGAAAACGATTACTCTAACTTTTTGTCAGTCATGTATCCTGTGTACCAAGGAGTCGCTCGACAGCGAGGACATGGTTTAGGTGATATGCTCAAATCGGCCTTTCGTACAGTGGTTCCCGTTTTGAAACCGATTGTGACACGGGGATTGCACGCCTTAATAGATTCCGCGTTGACGCAAGGTAAAGAATTTCTCCAAAATATCATCATTGACAAACAAATCCCCAAAGAAGCTTTCTTGAGAGCAGGCAAAAATGCGTTGCTTCAAGCGGGCAAAGACCTTTTGGGTCGGCGAAAAACTCCTATAAATGCCCTGGGCAATGCCGAGTCAGGCATCCCTGCTTCCCTGACGCCACAGCAAGGACAAGGCAGAAAAAGACGACGAAAACACCCCTTCAGAGGACTTCACACCCCTAGAGCTAGAAAGACTAAGAAAAGAAAAACCGTCCGAGAGTTAGACGTTTTTGAATATTTAAAAAAAGAAAATGATGCACCGAGAGTCTAGTGTTTGTTCCAAGTCGGAACTGGATCTGTTTGCCATGCCACCCACCATGATGACGATGCAAGAATCCCAATGGGTCGAATTTTCATCCCGTCTCCTCTTTGACGGATTCAGCTCCCATCGAGTTTGAAATCAAAGGACAACCCGAAGATTACATCGATCTGAATAGCAGTTACTTGTACCTAAAACTGAAAGTGATCAAAACCGACAACACCAATCCGAGAGCCGATGCCAGAGTAGCTCCCATCAACAATTTCATGCATTCCTTGTTCAGCGAAGTGGATTTGTACTTGAATAACAAACTGGTCAGCAGCAGTATGGATACTTACCCTTACCGAGCGTACCTAGAAAATCTCTTGACGTACGGAAAAAAGGCCAAGAACACTCATCTGGATGCTTGCTTGGTATAGAAACCTGACACCGCAGGTGAAGACACGTTTAACGACACAGCCCTGACAGCCGATGACAATCCTCACAATGTGGGTTTTAACAACCGTCGAAGGAAAATCCTGCAAGGTCGTAATTTAGAACTGATGGATCATTTGCATTTGGACATGTGGTTGCAAGACAAGTATTTGCTGAACGGAGTGGATATTCGTCTGAGACTCAATCGCAGCAGTGTCGCTTTCCATTTGATGGCTCATGCCAACGAGTACAAAACCATCATCCAAGAAGCCAGACTTTACGTGCGTCGCGTAGAAGTGTTACCTAAAGCGGCAAACGACATCAGTCAAACATTGAGCAGATCGACCGCCAAGTATCCGATACGACGTGTAGAAGTGAAAGCATTCACCATTGCTGCTGGACTCCGATCCAAGATCGAAGATCATCTGTTCCAAGGACAGTTACCCAAACGTTTAATTGTTGGTATCGTCAGCAACGCAGCCCTCAACGGAGCCCACGATCAAAATCCTTTCCAGTTTAAGCACTACAGAGTGTCCAAGATCGAAGGCAGTCGCGATGGCAAGACCTTGTGTACCAGACCCTTCGAACCTAACTTTGCCCAGAAGTACTTGAGATCGTACTTGTCCCTGTACGAAGCTACCGGACAGCTAGGAACCAACACCAGTCACAGCATTTCTTACGAAGATTATGTAGCAGGTTACACTTTGTGGGCCATTGATTTCACTCCAGACCAAGGCAGCGACGAGGGACATTTCCACTCTATAATATCCGGTCAACTGCGTGTGGAACTTCAGTTTGCAGAAGCTCTCACTGAGACGGTCAACGTCATCCTGTATGCTGAATTCGATAATACCATAGAAATCAACAGTTTGAGAGAAGTCATTCTTTCTAGACTATTAGACACAATGGAAGACTCCTATCCCTCTTTAAACAGTGGAGAATCTTTGGACATGGAATGGGAGGATAGCGTGAAAGCAGAACCGCAAGACCAAGACAAAGAGGACGAGGTGGTCAAGTCAAGATGGCCAGAACAGGAACAACATTTAGTGTCCTGTTTTGCTAAAGACCTAGCGGATACAATTACGGAAATGAGTAAGAGAGATTGTTATGGATGTCAAAACGATCATCCCAGTCAAATTCAACACGATAAATGTCTGTAAATGAGTCAAGAAGAAAAATTGGACGAGTATCTGGACGAAGCTTGGAGTCTCATCTCAGAAGAAGCAGTGTTGCATGAGTGGTATAAAGGCTTGCGTGATCTTTCCTGCCCTCCACTGACTACTCTAGAGATCTATCGCATCGAAGCTCTCTTAGCCCAGAGTGCGGAGACAAGGCGAAGAAACGGCTACTTGACATATCGTTTCAAACAAAAAGTCAGAATTGAATTGATGACTTATCATTACCTGTGAAGAAAAGAAAAAACACAACAAAAAAAAAATGGATACCTGGGAACTTTATTACCTTTTGAATACTAGTTCGTATACTGCTTCTTGGAATCCTGTCGTGTGCGCTAAAGATGAACTACCTCATCGCAAACCTCAAGACCATCAAGCTTATGTCATCAACACGGACGAAAGTCGTCTTCCAGGAGCTCACTGGGTTGCCGTCTACTTCCCTCAAGAGAATTGTGTGGAATATTTGGATTCGTATGGATTACTCCCTTTGGAAGACGATATCATTGACTTTATGAGAAGAAATGCCCAGACGACACGATACAATAATGTGAAATTACAAGGCACAGATTCCATGGTGTGTGGATAATATTGTGTGTATTTTCTTCATCAACGCAGTCTTGGATATCCTTTAGAACATTTAGTGACTTATTTTGATCGTCACTCTTCTAGAAATGATGAGAAAGTAGATCGATGGTTTTGTGACCATTATGGTTATCTTTTGTCTTTAGCTAGGAAATGTAATGTACATCAATGACCTCATGACTTCCATCAATGGAAATCTCACATGATTTCACAACGTTCTCAACCTTTTCAAAAATAATTTGTTTGATGTTATTGTTACTTGTGACTTGTTACTTGTTGGTTAAATAAAAAATGTTGTGTTTTGAAAAAATGTGTCTGTTGTTTGTTTTCAAAAAGCACTGTGAATATATGCTCTTTGACTTTCTCTCTATCCCTCACCATGACATTCGCTATCATAGCGTTCCGACACTAAAACTGAGTGGGGATGTTTTCTATCGCGTCCGCGTTTGAACCATATAAAGCGGGTTGTTCTCCAGTCTGACCATCCACTGTTGACTCGTCAACCTATGAACATGCCTTCCAGACTAGCCAAGCTGAACGAAGCTTACGTCAGTTTACATCGTGTCATGCTAAACCTGATGCCGAAGCCTGAAGAGATAGAAAATGTCAAGATGTTATCCATAGCCCAAGACCTAATAGAAGAGGTCTTCAGAGAGGAAATTAAGAAAGAACAAGAAGAATGGACTGAGAAGTACACACTTCAGAAGAAGCAGAGAGAAGTTGTTGTTGTTGTTGTTGTTGTGGGGCTTAACGCCATTTTTCAGCACACGATAGGCTATACATGGCGGCCAGTATTAATGGTGGAGGAAGAAACCGGGAAATCCGCGGAAAGAACCACCGACCCACGAGAAGCTACTGGCAAGCTTTCTCACATATCCACATTCGCCGAATCTTAGACTCGAACCAAAGCAGACAGAGGTGAGATGGCAGTGATCCGTAACGGACAGCGCTTTAGACCACTCGGCCACTCGGGGCCCCAGCAGAGAGAAGAACAACAGCAGCAACAACAGCAGCAACAGCAAGAACCAGACAGAGGTTTTGTGGACTGCCGTGTGGACACCAAAGAATTCTCTTTCTCTTTCCGCAGAAGCAGACCGTATCGTATAGGAAAGCCTGCCGCCAGACGGGGACGCAACCTTAGACAGTAAAAAAAAAAGATTGCCATCACTCCCGTTAACAAAAAACCCCAGCCCTTTTCAGGGCTACCCAATACTCTCGAAAAGACATACTAATTCAATTGCGAAAACTTTTAAAATTTTAAAAAATAAATAGAAGTGTGTCTATAAGCACTTCGTTTCTTTTGTCAGTAAAAAAAATCCACCCTTTGTTTTCTCTGTCTTGTCAAATCGTGCATGTCTGTGTTTGTAAGTAAAAAAGTAAAAAAGTCAACGTGAGTGCTTCTTTTAGGTCCGCGCGTTTCATGTGATGGTAAGTTTTGGTGTTAGGAGATGTTTTCTTTCACGTCCGTGCTCCAGGAATATAAAGCGGCACAATTGTCAGTCTGGCTACCCACGTTGACGTAGCAACTGTAACGAGATGAGCAGAATAACAAAACTACTAGAATTACAGATGCACCTGGAATATGCCAGGCGGTTGCTAGATGAGCTAGCTATGGAGGCTTTAGCCGAAGAAGCCAGGCTTGAAGAGGAGGAGAAGAAAAAGAAAGAAGAGAAGAGAGGGATCCTACCTCACCTGATGCTAAGGCCTCTGTGTGAGGTCAAGCCTAAGGTGAGGACGCCTCAACAGACAGTAGCAGCACCACAACAAAGACAGCCACAGCCTCTGCCACCAGTACCACCAGTACCAAGAACCGCTGTCCCCCAGAGAGAAACCTGGGAGGAGGAATTGGAAAGACAGAGGCAAGAGTGGGAGCCTCGGCGTCAGCATCATCATCCCAGGGTGTGGAATAGAAGAAGAAGGGAACAAGTGTTCACTATCCCTCAAACTGAGGAGTGGGATAGTGAAGCCAATCAACCTCCCTCTGCGCTCCCAACCACACGCATCAACTGGGAGCAGGACTGGAGCCGGCGATGCGTGTGTGGTGCCCGCCCTGGGAGATGTCATCATTAACCAGGTGCATTTGCAGTTCTAAAAAACAGCCCTTCTCAGGGCTAGCCAGATCTCTAGAAAAGAGAGACTATTCAATTTGCCAATTCGTGTGAATGTAGAGTAGTGTGACTATAAACACTCACTCCTTTACTGTTTGTGTGTGTGTGTGTGTGTGTGTGTGTGTGTGTGTGTGTGTGTGTGTGTGTGTGTGTGTGTGTGTGTGTGTGTGTGTGTGTGTGTGTTTCTTCTCTTCCTTCGTTGGTGTGGATAGTAGATAGTTGTGTGTTTTATGCGTTATCCTTCGTTGGTGTGGATAGTATATGGGTATTTTTTCTTCTCATCCCGATTGTGTGGATAGTAGATAGGTGTGTTTTATGCTTTCTCGTTCGTTGGTGAGGATAGTAAATAGGTGTGTGTTTTATGATTTCTCGTTCGTAGGTGAGGAGAGTAAATAGGTGTGTGTTTTTCTTCTCATACCGATTGTGTGGATAGTAAATAGGTGTGTGTTTTTCTTCTCATCCCGATTGTGTGGATAGTAAATAGGTGTGTTTTATGCTTTCTCGTTCGTTGGTGAGGATAGTAAATTTGTGTGTTTTATGCGTTCTCCTTCGTTGGTGTGGATATTATATCATATGTGAAGTGACTGTAAGGGATGTTTTCGTTCACGTCCGTGCTCCACGGACATAACGCAGAGCGTTCGTCATTCGCGCCATTCAACACTGAATACTCAGCCATGGCAAGTAACTGGGAACGAATGCTCAGATTGCAGGAGGTGGTGGACACACAAGCTATGGTGGAGGAAATGTTAGTCAGAATGCAGTTTGGGGCATATAGTCCCCATAGAATGTCTATGGAGATTAGGAATTTAAAGAGATGAAAGGAGATCTTAAATGAAATGATTAGGATTGAAAAGGATGAAAAAGAAGATATAGAAGACAAAAGGAGGATGAGAGAATGGAATGAAAAGATAGAAAAGGAAGAAGAAAATGAAAAAAGGAAGAAACAGGAAAAGGAGGAGGAGAAGGAAAAACAGGAGGAGGAAAAGAATGAAAAGAAGAAGAAGACCAAAAGTGTAGGACAAAAAAGTGTAGGACAGAAAATAAGAAGTTGGTGGAGGAAAAGAAGAACTTAGAAGAAGACAAAGAAGAAACCCAAAGGCCCTTTTCAGGGCCACTCCATTGCCTCGAAAAGATATTTATTTTCACTTTGCCTAAACAAAAATTTAAAACCCTACTCTACTATTCACTGACACGAACACGACTGATTCGTGTTTGTATATAGAAATGACACAGGTGGCATGACGTCACAGTACTACATTGCTACATTGTTGCCAATGTCCAGTACCGTGACGTCACCCTACCTGTTCCATTCCTCTTGTCGTTATACAGTCCCAGCGTGTGCTAGTCGCTATACAAAATTCCCATTGGAGCCATATGGGGCTAGGGTGTGTTTTTGGGCCTATAAATCGTGGAGCCATATTGTCCGGAGGGGGGGTGGGTCTGTAATGTATTTTCCCATTGGGGCTATATCGTCACACTACACTACTTGAACTTCATATGATTAAGTGAGGGTCAAAGATTGTTTTTTGTTTGTTTTCTTATTAGTTCTTTTAACAAAAATCCATTACAATTTCAAAGCACTGAAAAGTACGAATATAGGTATATTTAGACTATCACAGTCAAATGTGTTAATCAAAATGTCTCTCTTAATTTTATCGTCATTTTCCACTCCGTAAAAATTCAAAGAAATTATTATTATTATTATTATTATTATTATTATTATTATTATTATTATTATTATTATTATTATTATTATTAAGGGGAGGGGCTAGTAAAACAGCTGCAAGAAAAGGTGCATATAATCTTCCCTGTTAATGCTAAATATCCAAAAGACCAATTGTCAATTACATTTTATTTGGGTAAAGAACAATCACTAAACACAAACTCCGAGTTCAGGAGATGATTTTTTTAGGGGGATGCGTAACCAGAGCGACCCTCGCCCAAATGAGCACTATACAGCCGAAGGCTTCGTCCCCTTGGGACCCCATTAATAGTTCCATGCCATAGTCACCGTGCCTAATGGTTCGAAGTTTGCATACTATGCAAATACTGGCTGATCTTTAGGTCCATAATTCAAGCGATTTAACAACGATATAAAATAAGGGTACGAGCCCCCCAAAAAAGCCTTCTCGTGCAAATATTGGAAAAATGCATAATAATAATAATAATAATAATAATAATAATAATAATAATAATAATAATAATAATAATAATAATAATAATAATAACAATAATAATAATAAATATCAATAATAATAATAATAATAATAATAATAATAATGATAATAATAATAATAATAATAATAATAATAATAATAATAAATATCATTAATAATAATAATAATAATAATAATAATAATAATAATAATAATAATAATAATAATAATAATAATAATAATAATAATAAATATCAATAATAATAATAATAATAATAATAATAATAATAATAATAATAACAATAAATATCAATCTTGTGCAACGACAGAAACTAGGAGTAACGCTTGGAAACTTATGTCTTTGAGAAACATATTTAAGGAACATCATCATGATGGTTCAGGATGATACAAACAACAGAGTTAGGTCTAAAAATGTTTTATTGCTTGATACTGTTAAAATTAAGGCTTCCATAATTAGTAGACAAAATGATATCCTTTAACTTGAAATGACAGAAGAAAGAAACTAACACTTCTTGTAGAGTCAAATAAATGAGAGCATCTTATAAGGAGAAACATATGAATGCGCTTCGTAAATAATGTAGTAGAAGCAATGTTACTAGAAATATTATTGTTTGGTATTCACAAATTATCTTTTGATATTCAAAACATTAACAACGAGGCACTGGGTGAATGGGTACGCCTATAAAACTGATGTCCCAAAAGGAGTACGTGAGTAATCTTCTATGAGGAGGTTTCTGGCCCAAAACCCTATTTTGTATTGGACGACAACATTATTCTTTCCCCCCCCCCCCATGCCCACCTCAAGTTTTGTCTAAACAAATACGTAAACAACTTTGTTGAGACAACAAAATTTATGTCATAATCGTTTGCCCGTCGAGGACATATTATCATCAAACAAAACAAGGGTTAGATTCAGAAACACCCTTTTATACAAGACTACTCATAAATTTTACATAAAATCGCTAGATATTGATATATGATATTTTGCAAAACTTGCCAGAGATTGCTAGAGATTGTTATATGATATTTTACATAAAATTGTAATTGAAATTGCTAGCGATTCACTGCAGCAACAATAAAAAAAAATCTACTTTGCTAAAATCAACAACATATTTTCTGTATCCTAACGCTAATGTGTTAATGCTATCAGAACAGTATCTCTTATCATGGAAATTGCAAAGGCCAGATTTTATTATAACATCAGTCTCAATGTTATGACAATTCCATTTTATTGCCATCATTTCAACATGACCACTAAAACCATATAACGCGACTTATAATTGTCAAATCCTATTGCCTTACCGACCATATTTATTTTTATTCCCTTAGCCTGTTTCTTAACCTTATTATCTGATAATTTTAAGCAATACATTTTAGTGCGTAATCAGATGAACTCCATTATAATTTTCATTGAAACTTCGTTTTTAAACTTTGCTATTACATTTTTATTGTCATCGCAGTGATATCCGTTATTTGTTGGATAATCTGAAAGATCAAACAGATCCCGTTGTACATAAAATTCTTTATAAATCTCATCAGATTCTATCTTTTACAATAATGAGTCAGTATCTGTAAATAGCAACTCTGCATCAGACCACTTAACATTAACAAAATTGAAATGAAAGTCGTACAGCAACCATTTTGATATCTCAAAAACTGCCATACCATTATAAACTGGTTTATTCAACTTCAAGTTTGTCTTTCTCTTATGTATCGCGACAAGATTTTCATTAAAAAATTTTATACTAACAAAATTATCAGATGCAACAAGTTTATTAAAACGTTCAGCGTTATTAACAATCTCAATATTTACTCGCTTTCAATTATTTTCCATAGTCTTTCCGAAGACAATATTAGTCATGAGCTTAAAAAAACTTTCCTCAAATTCTGTTGTTGCAACTGCTCTTCGTCTAGTATTTGAATCAATATAATCTTTTATCCAACGTGACTGATTAAACTTTAACACCTTATTAACTTTTCTTAATATCAGACCAGAGGCGACTGCTTGTTTCAGATTTTTATAATGCAAAATATATCTCCGTTTGCCAAGAAAATTATGAACTAGCTTTTGAACAACTGATTTACCACTAGTGCTAGAACTAGACGAGTAAGAGTAATTACGCTATTGCTCTGATAGCAAATTATAGTCGATCAACACTGCTTAAGGACAAGATAGATAATCGTTATGAGCATCATGAAGATCAGCAGGATAGTCGAGATCAACTTCAACAAAGTAAACAATATCATCAGGTACAGTTTTATCCGTTTCTTTGACAAACTTATCCGTACTTATCCACGTAAATCCAACCTACGGCATCGGCTCAGACATTGCATATTCATAAAGATTATTCGAGTCCAAATAAACTATAGAAAACGACGCAATATCTTATCATAGTTGCTCATGTACTTGTTATTAGCTTTCGCATATTTTTTTGTAATAACGCTTATTTCTCCTCTGATTCCACGTTCTATGAAACAGAACATGTCAGGGTCTGTTAACAGTTCCAATTTTATTTACTGTGCTTGACTAATTCGTCCCAGGATAGTCCTGGTGCTGAGTAATACCATGCTGGGTCAAGTCCGTTGTTACCAGCGCTGATATCTCTAAATTTTCAATTATGTCTGCGAGTAACAACACGTCTGTGATCAGATGCAGATCATGATAATCACAGAAGGTTTTACAATCAAATTCATTCCAAATTTGCTTAGCGTAAGCATAATTGTCATCGCTGACACTTTCAAGTTATTATCGAGAATAAAACTTGTCCTGGTCAGGTAAACTTGTTTCATCAAATCTGTTCCAATCGTCAAGATACTCGTAAGACAAAATTCCTTTTCTTGTAAGTAAACTTGCGGTTTCACCGAAATGTTCTGTTAAATTATCAAACTTTCCACATCTTTCACAAGCTTATCTAATGATGCCACCATAAACTGTAAGCTGTCGATGAATCTTAACTTGCCGAGTGTCACAGACACATATTTTTCCATGTTATTTGCGAAGCATTTTATTTTATCGTTGTTATTGATTTTCAGAGAATCGTTTCCACAGAAATTATGAGCAACAACAGGAACGAAATCTGGTGCGGTATATTTAAGATTGCATTTGTCATGAGCTGGACCGATATTTACCTGTAATATGACAATGATCTTTTACTCGATCCTGGTCAAGTTTAGACGTAAACACGGGCGTAAACGCCCCCTCGAATATGTGACATGTTTTTGCTGAAGCAAATTCAACTTCCTGTTTTACGGTTAAAGGTTTAATTTTCGTTGTTCTACAGAGCAACATCATGATTGCATCAACCTCGTTAATGAGATTTTTCAACAACCACAGAGCAGGACTTTCTTCCGATGTTGGCATAGCGCTGTAAAGTTTAACAAGTTTTGATAAACGTTTATCAACAGCGCATATAACTTTATATGCGAGCCCACATGGAACATGTTCTTGTACTTTTCTTGTCGAGGATTTATCAGGGTTATTTTCTACTCCTATTAATGGAAGTAGAATAGACTCGAAATCGTAGTAGATTATAAAAGGAACTTTCATTTTGTGTCTGTAGTTCGTGAACTGTAATGTTTTCATCTTTACTAGGCACAGATATTCGTTGTACGTTAGAACAATACTGGAGATGATGATCCAATACCAGCTATGACTTACATCCATGTAAACAACTGACTCAGAAATATTCTTTTCTTTATGCTTGTTATACTGCCCACCGACTAATCCGTTAAAGTTTTCAATCCACGCGTAATGGTTTTTATAGAACAATAAATTTATTTTTGTTTGTTTGGATTTCGCGAGATCTGATGTGGCTCGATCGCTGATATCTCTTGGATAAATTTTTTTTTTGTGTATCATCATCTACTCCAAACACATTAATACCACCTGGTAAAAGTAAAGTGTTTTGTTTCTCAGATTTTGGAATTTGATACTCAGAAACAGGAATTATAATTCCGGAAAAGTTTAGATTGTTAGAATGACACATGAAATTTGATGCTCTGTCGGCGTGCTTATCTACCGGGAACAACGCTGATAATAACGCCCATGAAAACATTTGTTATCATTGTTCTTGACATTGATACAACATTTAGAGTTTTTAATTTTAGTTGGTAGATCGACATATGAGCTACCTAGCAATGGATTATATTTCATAGTATGAAACAAAATTTCTGTTATTTTATCGAATCTCCAACCCGATCCGGATGTTGTGTATTCTTCTATTTTTTTCTGTATCTCTTGAAATATATAACCTGACAATGACATCAAATTTGTTCCAATCAAAACTCGGCGGGATAGCGATATAATGTAAGGATCAGCATGTTCTTCGAACTGCTGTTGAGATGACTGCGTCTGATTGGATTGTCGATCCAATAATATATTTAGTTTTGAAGAAAAAAAAAACGAACATGAAATTCCACAATGATCTTTAATCCGCTATGCTTGGCAAGTTCAGATTTTACTGTTGATTAAATTAGATGAAACAGATTTTTAGATGTTTAATTTGTTAGTAAAAGTTGATTATCAAATCTCCAACTTTTGTCGAATCCAGCAAATGCTGTTGCAATTTTTTGGCTGATATTTTGCTACGAACAAACTTAGTTTCGCGATATCTGCAAGTTTCAACATCATATACTACCATTTCTCTAATAGTACGATACGAAATTGCTAATTAGAGATTGGAAAACACAACAGTATATCATGGCAAATGTATACCAGCGACATATCACAATCGATAGTCTTGCAAGGTGCCAAGAATATTCTGGTGTCATCCAAAATATAATTTGTTCCCTGGTAATGAACTTGGAGTTATCATTAATCTTAAAACTAAAGCTTCCTTCGGGATCTTAACACCTGCTGTTTACAAGATTAAAGTAAAGTCCAAAGATGATGTAAAGTACACAGACATGTTTTAACATGAATGTATCTCGACACTGTTCAATGATGACATTCCAGCTGGAATGCAAGTGTATCATGTCAATGATCAGGTCACCGATAATAACATTGCAAATTTATCATTGAGAGATGAATTTAAATTGCATCCGATATACGATCTTTACGAGGCTAGCAGAAACAACAGAACAAGAAAAAAATATCGGTCGTATCTGTAATACCGCTTATTTGATGGTTATGGTTAGAGGTACACAAACTAAACAAATCTTATATTATTCACATCGTTTCGTTTATGAGGTATTTCATGGACTCATCCATGAGTGGCTTAGTTATCGATCATATCAACAGCAATAAAATTGTGTTTGTGTGTGTGTGTGTGTGTGTGTGTGTGTGTGTTTGTGGTGTGATTTAGATTTTTAACGTAGCTTTAACAATTTCTCAGTGATATCGCTACGAGGCAGCTGTAAGCACCATATTTGTAAGCCTTTGGTATGACTCGACCTGGGATCGAACCCACGACCTCCCGCATCAGAGGCGGACGATCTAACCACTAGGCCACCGGAGCGGTATAAAGTTAATATTTATCTTGAAAATCTTTATTTTATTTCCTCTAAAGAAAATAACAGGCGAGGTAAAGGAAAGTTTAATTTAAACAACCTGCCATATCAAATATAGCAACTAACTCTGTCATAGGAGAAATTTTTTTATTTCATTCGATCTCATCAGCGGCAAAATATTTTAACATTAACCCAACATCAATAAAATATGCCGCTTATGGTACTATAAAATCATCCTACTCTCCAACAACTTTTGATAGAATCTGCTTTCGTTACGAATCACTTGACGTTTAGTATAGCGGTAACATCGCTATTGGTCAAGCAGCAGTTGATGTATTTGTTAAGAGTTTCTCTATCTTACTCAATTCACATCTTACCATATTTTAGCATGTGATCTTGTTCAATATTGTTGAGCAAAATTAATTTTTTTTTATCGTTCTACATCGAAGTGGGCCTTTGCATTAACATCACCACGAAACGTGTTTCTTATAGCCTCTTCAAGTTAATATGTGTTTATAACACTAGCTCGAGTAACAAACCATTCCATGTTATTTAAATATTTAACATAAAACTGAACTTTATTCAATAACGATATAATGTCAAATATCATCTTGCCAAAAAGATAAAAATTTTATTTTACTGTCACAGAACATCAGATATTTTGGGAGATGTTTAAGCCGTTTCTGCGTATTGGACAACTTGAAGTTTATGGTCGTCAAAAAATATAAAATTCGATTTCATCTTTGTAAAGATTTTAAACTTGTTAACAGATTTAACAGAAGGAACACTAAACGCGTAATTGCTAAAGACATCAATGACATTAAACAAATATCTTTCTTTATCGTTGTACTGTGCAATATTTTGCATATCTGCGAGATATATCGCCCAGATATCATCGACTGCGTTTGAGACGACATTCCGTCGTATAAAACTTTTTTAAGGTCTGTGAAGTTCATGAGCCAGAACGCTATGCGTTCAACTGATATCTAACGCAAGCTTTCCAGGCACTGGTTGTACTTGCATCAGAGTGCTTTGCACAGGGGATGCTTGCATCCCAACGCGGGGCTTTCCAAGCCTGAGTTTATATTTTGCTCCAATGATACCTTGCACTAGTTTTCTGTCAAATCGTTCTTGCATATTATCCAGTTTCATCTCTTGCAGTTCGTCTAGCATTACCCGGTCGCAACCTAGTGTGTCGTCGACCTGATCACAGTAACAAATATCATGACGCATTGCAATTGCATCAACTGCATTGTAAGGTTCTTGCCCTGATAACAGATTGTTATTTTTACCCAGTTCCTGATCAAGTGGATTCCATGGTCAAATATATTTATGTCCTGGCACTGTCCAACCACCGCTTGGTTTCGATAAATTGCCAATAATTTTATATATATCCAATCCTGATCCGATGACAGCTCTATGATTGCAACGCTGGCAATAAGTAACTGTCTTATTTTGTTCCAGACATAGATCGCGAAGATCCATCCTTATTCACATCTTCGCAATTACATTTCATTTATTTTTAGTCGCTTATTAAAATAACCTTATCATCGGACGTCATTGTCGGAGTGCTAGCGCTTTGGGTTTGCATTGCGCAACCAACCGTAATTCCATCACCGGTGATTCCATCACCGGATTTAACTTGTTTAAGAAACATAGTCTTTCTCTTACCACAAATAGCACAGACACTTTTCAGCATTTTTCTGTTATTGCTAGTTGTTTCTGTTGTTTCATCGATGTTATCTGTTTTAGTTCTGCATTTGAGGCAATATGTTATCATTTTTATACTTGATGTCAGACAAAAATAAATAATAAGATCGTTTACAATAGAGTGCTAGCACTCCGTGACAGCTTTACGATCATTGTTGACACTAGGAAACGGGACAAATTGAAGAATAAACTTTAGAAAGTTAACCTGTTCGCCATCAGACCCGGAGTGCTTGTGCTTTGCACCCACATTCTGTGCTTGCATCCGGGACATCTGCAAGATAAACATGACGCAATAATAGCAACAAGCTAAAGTTCCTACTTGCTGAAGCTGATTAGAGTTATAGTTTACTTTTTTAAATATTTTTTTAAGATGTACTATTTGATAGCATCACTCAGAGGAGGACCAAACGAATTAAAGTAGTTGTTGTTGTAAAGCGCTACCCAATGAGTTCCAGATCCGTCTTTGAAATTTTGCATCTTCATGACACAGCTTTGATAAATCCTCTAACACCATTAAGTTTATCAATAATCAAAGTTGTTTAACGCGGTCGATTTCATCTTCTGGTTCCCGGTAGCATCAGTCCTCGGCCACGACTTCCACGAGTCCTTCTTCTCATAGGGTATACCTGCATTCTGCGTGCTATCCCAACAGATTTGGTAATATACTTATAGCTATCCCTGCTAGCAGCGGGCATATAAATCCGTCCCTGACCGCGTTGCGATTCGTTCATATGGTTCTTCTTTTTTGTCATAATAGTTTTTCGTGCTGGTGTAGTAAGCATTTTCATTGATCAGATAAAATTGAACTGCAATCCATTTAAGTAATTGTTTTATATCGACTCCGGATACAGCTTTTGTCGCTCCTGATATTGCACCTGACGCTGCAGCTATACCTAATTTTCCAAGAACAGGTAATATCTTTGGTAGTAATCTTTGTGGTAAAGTAGCTATTGTTGTTCCGATTGATTCCCCAAAGATCGCTTTCGATCAGGCAAATGCTTTTATTTGTGCTACTGACAGACCAAGGATAAACGGCTTACCTTTTAACATTTTGTTATATGTCGTTGTGTAAGAAGTAATTTTTTTAATATTCCTGGAACGCGCTGAGTTTTGAAATCTATTTTTAGTGAAACTGCTTTTCGTTTAGATATAGCTCGTGCTAGTTTTTGTACTTGTCCCTGTGACCATTCAATATCATGCAAAATATATTTCATTATTAATTTTAACAGATAAAGTATTTGTTATCACTAAACCTGTACAGTCATTCTACCTTTGAGAGTTTCTAGTGCAATATCTCTATCAGATGTTAAAGCACATAAGCGTAGTATTGTGGAGCAACTGGAGGACCAACAGCTAATGGAACAGCTCCTAGCGTCCACGTGATTTCAGTATCAGCGGTTGATCCAATAGCTCGTTCGCTGTGCTTAGACACAACAAAGTGAAATATCTGGTAAAGAGATCGACCGATATCTGAGATCCAGTATCAGTGTCCTGATACTTTTGCATTGCTTCCATCAGATACATATACGATCGAGATACGTTTCTGGTATTATCATTTGCAAAATTACATTCGATCGCTCGTTCAGGATATTGCTTAGAGAATTGATTCTGAAAAATATTCGCCTTACATCAGCGCTATCAAAAACAGAATTGTTTTGTAGTTGAATACCTGTTGTTGAAACACAACAAATATATGTCTCGGCAATTGTTCGCGGGCCGCTGTTGTTATTCGCCATGTGATATCAGTTGAATTTGCTACTGCAGTTTGATAAACCTTATGTTGTTCAAGATATATCTTTCTGCTGTACACGGATAACATTGTCTCAAGTTCTATTAGTTTTGAAACTGATACAACAACTCGTGGCATCCATAATACTAATCGTGAAATTACAAATTGACAATCAGCACCAACAACTCGCAGTAGACAATCGTTCTGATCAGCTCTGTGAAGTATAAACGTATGGTTTATTCCACGAAAAACTTTGTTATAGTCGCGACAAAATCGGAATATTGCATGTAATGGAAGCATCGTCGTAATTTGTTTATTGTTCTGCAAACGCTTTTCGTTTAAAATATCCGTCGTTATAATTAGGTCTCCTAGCATTGCTTTGTACACTTCTAATTGCTTCTTCAGCAATGACTCCAGCCGCATCTGCTGTAAGTGCTGCTACGGTATGTTGTGCTGCTGCATTAGCACCAACTGGTGTTAGAATTAGTCCAGTTTTTACTGCAGCATCAGCATTAATGCCAGTTTTAAACTCGCTTGAAATAGCTTCTTCGGTTCCGGTATCTTTGAACCACAGCATATTTGTTGCAATAGATCTCGAATAATCATCGCTGAACGACCCAGTGTTAAGAATAGTACTTGGCGAACTGATATCTAGCGCTTTTGAATTCCACAGGGATATATTTTTATCAGCAGCAACAATTGCTACTGGAGTATTAGCTGTAGTCATTATACTTCCTGAACTTCAAGTACTTCCTTGTGTGCCAACGGAAACACATCTTCGTCTCGTGTATTAAATGTTCTGATCCCCATTTTGTTAGGCTCATCAGAGTTCTCGTCAAAATATTCAATATACTCGAACTCCGTTGCAGAGTCGTCTACTGTTATCACATCGGCAAGGTCAAGATAATTTTCATAGACATTTTATTGTAATATTGGGACAAAATCTTTATTATTTTACAATCACTTAAAACGCAGCAACATCAAGCCGAGTGCTAGCACGGTTCGCCAGCGGACCAGGTTTAGCTCGTGTTATTAACTTTCTAACGATCTCTTCGCCGGTGGGAGACAACAATTATTTTGTTGCTGTTATGATCGCACGTGTTGTTTCTGGTGATGGTGCTATTTCAGAATAACCTGTTTTATATCCTCATCGCCAGCGATAGATGGTATGCTTTGCACACCTGTTCCTGCTTTGGGAGCTATTCCAGGTATATTTTCGATTATCTTTGAAAAGATATTTCTACAAAAACACCTACTATTTTTCTGTGATAAATTTTTCGTTGTTTCATCTTGTTATACAAACTGTCTGATAAAACTGACTGCAGTCAGTTGACTATGGTGAGCTAGTTCACTAACCGCAGATGCATATAGTAAGTAACAATTTCGTTGTTAAGATCATTATGACGGCCTGAGTAATCAATAAGTGTCTTCGTGATAGATATTTGATTTTCAAGGCTAATAGGATAGTATATTATCTGTCTCTGATTTACTTGCATTAATGAACCAGGTGGAACATCAGGACTAAACGGATAAATTGTTTGTCCTTGGCTACCTCGTGCTGTGTATGACCCAGATACAATAGAGCAGTCTGTCAGGATTGTACTTATATCTGTGATGTTAACAGCTGATTCACTATCATATGATACTGTTGCAACTGATCCGATATGATAATCAGATCAGTATTGTTGTTTGTTAAATCTGAGTAATGATCCTATTATATGTTGGCCACTAAAATCGATATACAATTTGATTTTTAGTGTTATTCTTGCTCGCAGAGTGTTTTAGTAAGGAATGAGCTCAAAATTATCAGATGATATACCACTACTTCCAGCGGTTATAAGATATTTTATCGTTTTGTTGATATCTGTGACGTTGTATGCACCTTGTGATATCTTAACAGATTTCCAGTCGATGACGCCATTGGTTTTTATACTGAATGTAAAATCGTCGTTAACGTTAGTTTTGGTATTCGCCATAGAGTGCCATACAGTAGCAGATACTAATCCGATCTCGTACTGATTTGGGGACGCAAGTGTCCCATGACCAACTTCGACAATAGGATTATAAAAACTCAAAAGTCTGCCCTGTTCGATGCTGTTTGTGATGAGTCAAGTAGCAACTTCGATGACGACAATTTTATTTGCTATTCGCAGATAAAAACATAATAACTGGTTTGCGTTAGCGAATTAATTCGCTGTGAATCAGATCGCTAACACACTAGTCTGTCGTTAAAGATCTGTTTGATCTTAGATCATCAAGTATTTCTACAATTTCATTATCGATTTCTGTGCTAGGATTTCCAGCTCCTTTCGATAATATTAGTAGCATCAGTCGATCAATAATATCAGCTGCCGAGTTAAAGATCTCTAATCCTGATGTTTCTTCCAAAGTATCATATTCAGAATCTGTTTCAAATTGTTTATCATATTCTATACTCTGCTGCTTTTTTTTTTTTTTCATTTTATTTAACGTTTCATCTTCTATTTCTTTCGCCATTGTCTCAAATATTTTTGCAGCTGTAAAACCTTTTTCAGATCCTTAAACTCTGTCAAAAACTTCTAAATATATCTTAGCAATAACAGCTTGTCGGATTATTTTGTAATATTTTTCAGCACCATTAACTTCTACAATATACAAAATTATTTTAAAAAAGATTCTTCTTCATCTTTACTCCATGATCTTTATTTTTCGTGTTTGTTCAAACTGAACATATCTGTTGTTAATCTCGAAGATAAAATATTCCAAATTATTGATTTTGCTGTAGATAGTGGTCTTTTTATAATTTTCTATTATCTTTTTCTTGTTTACTTTCTCAGGGATCTTTTGTTTTTCTCATTGTTCTCTAATCTGCTTATTAAACACCGAATCTTTTGTTTCATTTTTTGTAAAACCTTAGTTTGTCGTGCCTCAGAATCACCAATTCGCTCAACAATATCCTCAGCAACTTTTCGTTGTCCTTCCTCGAGTAGTCCTCGCAAACCTTTTCTTTTAATTTTTCTAGATCTTCCAGTGATACTTTATCAACACCGGGTTGCTTCCCAAATTCAGATTCGGTGATAGGCTTAAACAGTCTTGCAGTTTCTTCTACAGTTTATTGCCGTCCAGCACGTTCTTCTTCAACTCTTTTCTTAAACGCAGATCTTGTTGCCACATATTTCTTTCGAAGATTTATCCGCGCCTTGCCCACTATTGTGAATAACACATTAATTTTATACTTCTTTACAGTCTAAGAACTTATCAGTTCCTCGTAGAAACATATGCTTGATATCTCTGTTAAGTTTACTGAATAAGAAAAACTTGTGACTTCCATGAGCGTCCTCATAATACAGCTCAACAACTTTGTCCCTGGAAACATCACCGCATTGTTCTTGTGATATGTTTTCCACGTCAATATTGTCCTGTCCGTTAACCAATATAAAACAACCAGTATTTCTTCTGATAAAACGATCAATGTTATAAAAACTATGGGGAAGATAAATTGCATTACATCTTCGATTTCTTGACAATCAGAAGTAAGATTTAATCTTGTCCATTTCAGCATTACTCAACGGGATATCATCAAACACGATAATCTTATGTTAGTCCGAGTCTAGCTCGGCAACAAGAACAAAATCTTCAGGTGTCCTTATAAGAAACATATCTTACCAAGTTCATTTTTTTAGTGTTTCGTTGTAGCCGTTAAGCAACTCATATTTGTTCTGTTGGGGATTGATCGTATAAATATACACCCGATCGTAGCTGAATATGTCGTTGAGTAGCAAGTTCATTAACAAGGTTGTTTTGCCAGATCCAGTACGTCCAACTATCAGGTAATAACAATCCGGTAACTCAAACTTGTGATTATTTTTTATTGCTCGTTCTGTGTCAAAGTTTATTATGCTCATTATATAGCATGTGCGCAAAATTTTATCATGATAATTTTATCAGCAGCATACAATAAACATGAGCTACTACACAAAATTTGGTATGTTAGTAAGTGGTTCATCTGCTGAAACGACTGCAACTGCAACGCCAGATGTTGATTTGACAAATTATCTCAAGAAATCCGGTGACACAATGACTGGCAACCTTATCATGTCAGGACAACGAATGTTAGATTTAGAAACAATATATCCTCCTGTCAGCGTAAATGACACATAAGCTGCTAGTTAACAACCCAAGCCGTGTCTGAAAAACTTTCACTTGTTGCCAGTGGAACAATGACTGGCAACATCAGCATGAACAACAACAAGATAACAAGTCTCAACACATCATATCCGCTAAACAACGCTGATATCACACAAGCTGTAAGTTATAATCAACTAACCACAGCTGTATCAGATACATTTCCACTTGCAGGTGGTATAATGACTGGTGATATAAATATGACAGGTAAGAAAATAATAAACCTGGAAATAACTTATCCACCGTCTAATCAAAATCTTTCTCAGGCGGTAAGTATCAACCAACTTAAAACAGTGGCAAATTTAAAAATGAATACAACCGGCGTTTTTGTACTAGGTACTATTTCATTTATTAACGGTGGTAAGATAACAGGACTACCAACAGACTTTCCTCAGAGCGGTGAATCAGATGCAATATCCTATGATCAGTTGAAAGGATCATTGACAGCGTACTTAAAACTTGTTGGAGGATCAATGACAGGTTCGTTAGACATGGGAGGTAAAGTGATATACAACACACAACTTGTAACACTCCGTTGTCCAATGACAGCAGGGTAGCAAACGTAAAATTTGTTAGACAAAATTTTGTTATAAAATCCGGCGATACAATGACAGGTAATATTGACATGGGAATAAACAAGATAACATTTACTGCGTATCCAACAACAATATAAGGTCTGACAAACAAGAACTACGTCGATGATATGGTCACTGGTCATGCTGCACTATGAGTAGCAAAATCCGGAGACACAACGACAGGAACGCTAAATATGCGATCAAAAAGGATAACGTCAACGTGTGTACCTGTAGCTGTATCTGATCTAAATAAATCTTACGTCGACGCGGCATCAAAAAAAATTATATTGCTGTTTCAGGTACATCAGCTGATGCTCTTTACGTTAAGCGAACCGGAGGTACAATCACAGGAACCATCGACATGGCAGCAAATAAAATGACAACAACATATGTTCCTGTTGCTGTGTGGAAATTTCAGTTACGAGGACGACTAAATGTTAGAATTGGCCGCATATTCAACTGGAGATTAGAGGGATCGGCAGATAATACAACTTGGACAACTTTACACAATGCGACAGGTGTTTATATCTCAACGAGTCGACTGTTTACTATCGCTGATGCTAAGACGGTATCTTTACTTTCATATATATATCGTTAACACAAAACCTAGTTACCCTGGTCTGACAATGTTTCACTTGTACGCGACTGATGATTTAGTATAGATCTTACGTGTTACCATAGATCCCTCTGCGATAGAGTGTAAAGAACTCAACGATTTAATGTGATCGTGTTTGTATTGTCTGTTGATCCTCCGTCGATCAGAGTCGCAAAAGAGTTTTACGACGTTATATTTGATCCTGAAACAGAAATATTGGTGGTAGCCAATACTGATCACCTAGACCCAGAAAGTGCAAATAAGGCACGAGCAGCAAGTATAATTGCTAAAATGAAAAGTTGAACACTAGAATCACCAGATTTAACAGATAACGAAGACAATTTTGTCAGAGTTGTAGGCATGAGAGGTCCACAGCTAAAGAAAAAGCTTTCCGAGAATTTGATATTATCAGTAGATACTGTCATTCAAACGACTGCGAGGAGCAGAGACAAAAAGTTGAATCGCTGTTTACAAAGACGTTGCTCGAGATTAACAAAGAAAATTATATAACTATTAACAGTACTGACCCTGTAAAAGCAAAATCTCACGGCGGAAAAAAGACAAAACAAGATCGAATAAAAAAGAGTTCATGATGAACTTAATGAACTAGCAGAACTAAAAACAATCGACTCACAAAAATTCGCAGGATATGTGATCGTTTTGCTAAACGCAGAATATTTCGCGAGCTAGGTATAGGCTATCCTGATCAATAAAACATTACTCGAGGCAGCAGATTATCGTTATGACGCTAATCAGCTGGCTACAGCGTATCTGAAATTGGTTGACTCGTTAACAAATGTTGATCATAAAAAATATTCTGATGAACATATCAATGCGGCGCTGATAGCAGTAAATGCTATTGCGTCAGCGATTGAATGTTTCAGCGATGCTGAGCAGGACTTATTCTATAATACACTTGATGATATAACAAGTTTTAACAATTTTATTAAATCTCTTAAACTAGATGTAGCTGATGATATTCTTCACAAAAAGATTTCACTAAAAGACTATAAAAAGAAAACTGAAAAGTTACTAACTGAAAACAAATACAAAAATATTAAAGATCTGATTATCTGGTATCTAAACCTATCCGCAGATAACATCAACTTGGATGCTGATAAACATGGACTTTCATCTTTTGCTACAGCATATGCAATACTTGAAAAACATATGCTAATTAATAATCTCAGCGACTTCGATTTATTTATGCCAACAGGTTATATCTAATCAACAAAAGATGTTTACCGAGATATTGTGAGTGATGTCACCGAAATGCAAACACATTATGATCCACCATCTGTAGTAATTATCACAAATTTTTTTGCTGATCCTAGACATAAAGATACATCATCTGAGGTATGTGATGGTTATAGAAATTTTCTTGCTGATCATGTTAATAGTAAATTTAGTGATCTGGTTGATAAAGCTGCTGCTGAAAAAACGTTTACTTTTGCGCAGTAACGTTTGTTAGCGCAGATCAATAATGACAAAAAAAGAGGTAATCGACTTCAATCACATATCATCTAGTCTCTGAGACAAAGACAGTTACGAGCTGATCAAGTACTACAAGCACTATCATAAAGCAAAAACTTTATTGTGTTAGACGCGCCATAAAATATTACAGCAGAATCATAAGCGTGTTGAACTATATCCCGATTGTGTTAACAACAGCAGGAATAACATCAGCAGGAGAAACAGCAAATCCATTATTGCTGATAGTATCCGGAGCAGGCATTGCGTTATCAGCGATAAACAAAAGCATCAAACCAAAATATGAGAACAAAAACGCGTCTCGTAAGATAGCGACAGCGACTTATAATAAAATATTAAATCAACTTCGAGCTTATCTCAGAAGTGACAAGTTTATAATGTTAGATCTGATACAAGAACATTGAGTTAAAGATGATATGTTAATTGATATGATACGAAACAGAGTTGTAAAATATGAAAAGCAGGATTCGGTAAATTTTGTATAAATTTCAAACATAATGGAAGATATTACAGTGGAAGATACCACGTTAAAACTGAAGAGAATTCTCTTCCAGGGTGGGCATATGACGATTATATTTAACAATAAGAAGTATAGCACGTATTTCAAAAATAGAAACAAGATAAAGTTTTCTCTTGTTTGTAACGATTATTCGGAGTATTTTGATAAACTTGCTATGATCACAAAAGAGATCGTTAAAACGATTGCCAGTCTTATAAGCCAATATCGCAAAACAAATACACAAAAATTACAGTAGATGATGAGCTAAAAAATGTTACGTTAATAAGACAATAGTTTCTGATGGAAACTTTATCAAAATGTTAGAACCGGATTCTCTTATCAGTGGTAAAATAAATGTGTACTTGTTGTGTCATGAAGATGAGAGTTATATTATTGCAAAAGCTGAAACGTTCAAAATACCTCGAGAAATATCTAGCAATTTTGTGTGAAATATATAAATAGTCTAGCATAATGGGTGTTTCTGGATCAAACCCTATTTTGTTTGACAACGGCGACGATTCAATGACAGGTCCTCGACGGGTAAACGATTACAAAATAAATTTTGTTGTCTCAACAAAATTGGTTTCGTAGTTGTTTAGACTAACTTGAGCGGGCTATGGAGTGGGTAAGAATCATGTTATCGTCCAATACAAAAATAGGGTTTTGGGCCAGAAACCCTCTTACATAAGATTACTTACGTGAATATCATAAGTTTGGGAAACACTGATCTACCAGTACTGATCCGTAGTTTTGCAGTGAATAATAAGAACAATTTTAGGATTGAAATTTCATGCAAAATAACGCTTTGTTTTGCGATCTTCAATAAATTAACTAGGACAACATATATATTGTCATTTCTACCAAATACTCTCTCTCTCTCTCTCTCTCTCTCTCTCTCTCTCTCTCTCTCTCTCTCTCTCTCTCTCTCACTTTGCTTGGAGCACAGAACACGTGATTGCTGTGCTAGTGGTGCGCTTAAAATAATGCAGTACAATTAAAACATAACATTTATGACAAAACAGCACAATTATCAATATTTTTAGACTAAAGGAACATAGGTAGCCATAGATTTAACCCTACGACAGACATTTAGAAGCATTATTAAGTTTACAGCGCACACTAGCACAGACCTTTTGGACCATTTTCAAGTTTGCAGTACACTCTATTCTAGACTACTATAGACTTTCTGGACCATCTGTAAGTTTGCAGTAAGCCCATAATACATTTTCTGGACCATTTGTAATTATTCAATATATCCTACTATGGATTTTCTGGACCATTTGTAGTATTCAAAACATTCTATTATAGACTTTCTGGACCATTTGTAATTATTCAATATATCCTACTATAGACTTTCTGGACCATTTGTAGTATTCAAAACATTCTATTATAGACTTTCTGGACCATTTGAAAGTATTCAATACATCCTATTATAGACTTTCTGGACTAATTTATAAGTATTCAATACATTCTATTGTAGACTTTCTGGACCATAAGTAAGTTTGCAGTACGCCCATTATAACTTTTCTGGTCCATTCGTAAGTATTCAGTATATCCTATGATAGACTTTCTGGACCATTTTTAAGTATTCAGTGCATCTTATTATAGACTTTCTCGACCATTTGTAATTTTTAATGTAACGTTAAGAGACTGGCATCGAGCCGGGAGTTCTAGATCAATGAATATTGAAGTGTTCTCGTTTTTCTTTTGAAGATTTCATCACTCGTTATTTTCTATTTCTTATTTATAATTTATTAGCAGGTAAAGTTGCTTCTATACCAATCAAATTTGTAGGAAGCGACCTTTTAGTACTGCATCGTCATAAATTTTTGTACTCGTTAGCATAAACTACTTATGGTAGTTTATGCTAACGAGTACAAAAACATCATCAAAGAAGTCAGACTTTACGTGCGCAGTATAGAAGTCTTACAGCAAGCATTAAACGACATTAGTCAGACTTTGAGCAGAGCGACAGACAATTATCCGATTCGAGAAGTGGAAGTAAAAACCTTTGCCATTGCCTCTGGACTCCGATGCAAGATATATAAAAGATCATGTTTTCCTAGGACAGTTACCCAAACGTTTGAGCATTGGCATCGTCAGCAATGAAGCCCTCAACGGAGGCATCGATCAAATCCCTTTCGATTTCCAAAACTTCAACGTGTCCATGATAGAAAGTCACTCGAGATGGCTAAACCTTGCGTACCAGACCTTTTCAACCTAACTTTGCCCAGAAAAATTACTTGAGATCCTACTCTACACTGTTGGAAGCTACGGGGCAGTTTGGTACCAACAGCAGCCACGGTTTCTCGTATAACGATTATATGCAGGAGGATATGCTTTTTGGGGTATTGATTTCACTCTTGACCAAGGCAACGACGAAAGACATTTCGACCCTATAAAATCGGACCAACTTTGTGTGGAACTTCAGTTGCAGTAAATCTGGCTGACACGGTAAACGCCATCTTGTTTGCAGAATATGTCAATACTCTGCAAATCAACAGTTTTAGAGAAGTGATTCAGGAGCACGAAGAATCTATGGAGATATACGATGAGAATGTTTTTGAGCTAGAATAAGAAAAGAGAAAAAATACAGTCATGATGTCGAGATCACCATAACAAGAACAACATTTAGTTTCCTGTTTTACTACTGATTTGGCTGATATAATTACAGGTCTCATCAGAGAGCATTATTATGGATATCAAATCGATCATCCTAGTCAGACATAATACGAGAAATATATGGACTCTCAACTCTGAAAAGAAAAGTTTGAGAAAATGGAATAAACGCTTGCGTGACCAATCCTTAACTCCATTGACTTCTCTGGAGACCAAGCATCGAAGCTCTCCTGCCACATATTAGAGAACCAGCCGTGGTTTATAATATACACTACACAAGACGTTCTGGATAGTGTGTATGGGGTGTTGGACAGTATTGTTGGTGTGTTGGATGGTATGTTTATATGATTTCGTCCCTTCTATTACATCCTACCCCTTTCGTTTGATAGTAGGTGTAGATTTTTAATCTCTACACAAGGAGTATCGGATAGTGGGTATGGTGTATTGGATAGTAGAGGTGGTGTGCTACATAGTACGTGTGATTTCATCCCTTCATTTACATCATACCCCTTTCGTCTGATAGTAGGTATTGCTTTTTAGACATACAAGGCGTTAATTTTGGATAGTGAGTCTTGGGTGTTGGATAGTATATAACTAAGCAATTGGACAGCAGATAACTATTTGATAGATAATTGTTCCAATGTTAAATTCTCTTATACCTCCACAACCTTTCAACTCTTTGAAGCCATAAACTTTCTACTCTTTTTTCCATGTTAAATTCCTATAGACCCCTATAAGTTTTGGATGGTAATCAAAAAGCGCGTGCTGGACATTACTAAAAGAGCATTTTTTTGGATGATGCTTGCAATACATTTCCCGTACGTCCCCATAGATTTTTCAACATGGACACAGCCTATAACAGTCACAAAGTTAACATTACGTTTTCCCTTGACCTATAAACTCTTTTGTCACCATAACACGTTTGTGCCTATAAATACTTCTGTCCATGTAATAACCCATGTTAAAGCTATGGACAAATTTAACATAGGATTTCCCATATATGCGTATAGAAGCGCATATTGGGGTCAGCTCTGATAATGTTACCATGTAACCTCAGTCAAGGTCAGCAAATTGTGACACTGTTACAGTTTGTCCTATATCACATTCATCTCTATAACTTTTGTCACCCTCCCCCACCAAGCGCCCCATCAATTTTAACCTATGGGCTAATGTTAAAAATTCCCGTTTGTCTCCCAATACAATGATTATTATATGATGATTTCTGTTTTTAGAAAATACATTTGTCTAGTAGAATAAGTATGTATTATTAGGAAGTAATTTTGTAATGTCTGCAAATATCTTTGTTGTATTGGAATTATTTTCTGATCTTGAAAAGTAATTGTCGAATATTGGTAACTCGATTTTTCTATTATCAGAATATCGTTTTATTTTCTCATCTTTGAAAGTCTGTAGTTTCTTATAATAGGTACTAAACATCTGTTATGTATTTTTTTCAATGTTTCCATCATTACTCATTATTTTTAATGATGAAGTAATTGCTAATCCCAAAATTATGTACTAGATATAATACAGTACAGACAGAATATCGTCTTACACCGCTTTCGATACTCTGTCACGTGAACCAATCATAGGCCAGCAATGGCGACTTCTAGGCCTTAAGAGGATAAACAGGCGTTTGTTCATGAGGATCCAATCGTTAGATTTGTTTTCAACGGTCAATAGCCGCTCCTTTATAAAGCCATCTTGTGTTACAGAAACAGGCTTATATAATAAAACATAGGTAAGGCATACGGTAAATATTTGTCCAATATTTTGAATGCTTAATGACCTCGTTTGCTATTGAAAATTTTATTCATATGGTGCTTGCTGGCAGAAGATTTAACAAAAATTTCCTTGTAATCATCTTAGAAAGCTATGTTAAACATATTTGCTGAAAGATTGACAAAATGGCGTTTATATTTAAGTTACTGATTGTATATATCGTGACCCCTTTATCTTAGATGGGTACATGTTGAATGGGACATACGTCCGCTCTGATATTTATATTGAGTGGGATGTCATCGAACTCAGAAGGTGGTATGTAGGCTGTTCCGCGGTCAACTGACCGGTTAACTCGAGGACAAGTGTGCAAGAATTTCACAAACTTGGCATTTGATAATGACACTGTTACACATATTTTTATATTAAAGTCTGATTGCATTAGTAGGACGGAACTTAACTCTGTCTTTTTCCAGAAGGAATAAATTTTTGACACAAGCAAGTGGATGTATTTTCAAGTTCCGCTGACATACATTTCGGTTGGTTAGAAAATTATGGTAGCCAAGGAATGCCAAAATCATTTGAACTTGGAGTAAGTTTGAAATTTTCTTTCCGATCTGATTATTTTTTTCATCACAAGATAAATTTGTTTCAGGTAAAATAAGTAAGGTATTTTTATACTACATATTACAAGACAACGGCAAATTCCCCCGTTAGTTAATTAGTTTAGTTAAATAGTTTTTCTCACATACAGATTTGGATTCAGCATTTTCTGCAGAAATCAAGGCAGTGACCATTGTCAGAGCTGTTATTAAATATAAGGGTTAGCATAAAAAGATGATGTCATTTTCAGTTTGTGAAATGTGTATTTCTATGATAGGAAACCATCTGACTTAGGTGTTTATTATAATCCCTAGATATGGTCACACAGTTAACAACAGAAGTTTAAAAACAGTCTGATTGATCTGAACTGAACTTAAATGAATAATAATGTTGAAAACTTTCAAATCAAAGATGTTCAGAGAATTTAATATCAAACACATTTGCATGAGTCTTATTATTTGCTCATTTCTTAAAGGGGAAGTGCAAAAACAATTTTTTTTACCATCACAGAAAAAAATTGTATATCATATGGTAATGAAAGATCAGTTACCTCTTCGCAGTATAGATCTATTTCTTTTATTTTTTTATGCAGATATTAGATTAGAGTATGTATTTCCAAGTTTGTGTTTGTTGGAATGTTTGGTTATTGTGGCAGATCAGTTGTATACCTTTATCTTGAATAGTATCTGGCATGTTTCAGGATGTTGCTTTATTGCTTTAGAACTAGAGTTACTTTGTCCGAGTGGATCATGTGTTAGGACTCTTAAACTAAGTAACAGAAAAGAGTGAAAAAAATTCAGAATATAGTTTATTTCCCTATAGTACCAAGGGAACATTTAAAAAGAACTTAACAGTCTTTTGAATTAAATACCAATAGTCTGCAAAGTTCAGTCACAAGTTCAAATGTATAAAGTTCCAATTCAAGTCCAGTGGTATTCCAAATAAGTCCAGTATTGAATGTTTTGATGTGTCTGTAGTCTTGAATATGCTAATCTGGCATTGGAGTATGATAGTGTGCCAACAGTCTTTTGATATATCTCAATAATCAGAAAATTTTGTTGTTTGAACTCACTATAATTCCAAATTAATGTTTTAGTTCAAAAATATTATTGATAGGCACTTTGTATTTCCAGTGAATATTAATTTGAATAAATAAATCCACTCTAATGACAACTATCACTCCATTTGCCTAAGATGTTATAGTGTCTGCGTGGGATGCAAAAGGTCACAGGTTCAAACCTTGGATGAGTCATACCAATGACTTGTAAAACTGGCACTGTAAGCTACCTTGCCAGATGCTCAGCTTTTAAAAGTTAGTTTTAGGACTAGTCAGCCTGATGTCAGGATAATGTGACTGGTTGGGGCATGATGCCACATGTCTGCGGCATGATGCCCAAGTTCTAGACATCACTATAAACTGCCACACTGCAAACGTTGTAGTGATATGACTAAAATTGTTAAGGCTATGTTAAAAATCTCATTCACACACACAGATAGATTTACACAAGTTATTCTTTGATGATAAAAACACACAAACTTGTGTTTCAAAAGTTAAGAAATGGTAGGTAAATAGCAATTTGTATTTTAAGAATAGAAACTCAGTGACCTGAATATTTTAACTGTGCGTGTACATTATTTTCTTCATAAAATCAGTTTGAAACGTAAGTGAACCTGTACTGGGAAATAATGACTGATATCACTGTGTCTGGGAAGTACCACTTTATTAGATTGTCTGTTCTTATAAACCATTGGGCAGATATATTCAGGAAAATGTACAATTTATAGAAAGTAAAGTTGGGATATTATGTTATTGAAAATTTAATTTTTAACTTGCAATTATGTAGGTCATAAAATATTGGAAAATACTTCATTCTACTTCTTTTATTCTAAATTGATATTCCCTCTCTTCCTTCTCTCTTTGCATTTGCATCTGTCTCTCTCGCTCTCCCTCTTTTCTAATTGCATTTGTTCTTTCTGTAACTGCATTTGTCTATCTTTCTCTTTCTTCCTTATCTAATTGCATTTGTATCTGTTTCTCCACTTTGTCTCTCTCTCTCTCCTGTTTCTCAAATTTTAACTGCATTTATTTCTCCTCTTTCTCCAATAACATTTGTTTTTCTTCTTTCTGTAAAAGCATTTGTTCTTTCTCTTTCTCCAATTGCAACTGCATTTGTTTTTCTTCTTTATCTTTCTGAAGTTCAAGCTTTCTTAACTCTAATTCCATCTTGTATTTTAATTTTAATTCCTTTACTTTTATGTCAGAGTCTGATACAGACATACTGATTGAAACCAAAACACTTTTATCCAAAACACCCTTTTCTACCAAATACAGGACCAAAATGATTTTTATTTCTTGCTTCGTTAAAGAAGCTTTGGCCTCAGAAAGATCATATTTTCTGGCAAGTTCAAGTAATTCATCTCTTTTCAAACAGTCCATCTGCTCCTGGGTAGGATTTGAAAGAAAGATCTCCACTTTTGATGACATTGTAAAGAAAAGCCTGTTGATTTCACTAAAGATTTGAAAAAAATGTGAAATAATACTTGGGATTTAAAAAATTTCAAAACCTAGGGGAATTTAAATTTCTGAAAACAATTTTCTGAAATATTTTAGCCAAAATTCATATATCCCAAGGACAAGCACCCCAGTTTTCTTGTTATGTGTCTAGGCTTGTACAAAAGTAACAAGAAAAGAGTGAAGCCAACAAGCTTTGTAAAATTTAACAAATAATTTATTTCCTTAGAAAACAATGTAAAAATGAGAAAAAGGACTTACGATTTACGAATAAAATCCAGAAATTAATCCAAGAATTAAAAAATAGAAGTCCTATCAATGAAAAGTCCTAAATTAATCTGTGTTCGAGTCCCGATGAAATCAAAATGGAGGGCAATGACATGCCGTGTCAACAGTTCCTTGTTGAATCACAGAAAATAATATTCCAGTTCAGAATTTCTGAATAAATTTTGATAAATGCCTTTGTCCAAGAATTCTGATGAGCACTAATATTTTCCAGAGAAAGAATCAATGATTCCAAAAAATAAAAATAAATTCAGCTCAAACTGGTCACAACAAAACACCTTTAGGTGTCCAAGATTTAGAACCCAACTGGCAAATTCTTATGATAACGTGAGTTATAAGCCCAACTAAAACGCAAAACAGATTCCCGGATGGGGGTAAAAAATTCATCCCACTGGGAAAACCAAACGTTTGTAACAATAAACACGTTATTTGTCACGTACTCCAGGTATGGCTTTAGCTAAAGTCAATGGTTCTTACTCTGGGAAAAAAATTTTAAAAAAATTGTTTACTAGAACTCTTATCTGATTTCTGAACCAAGGTCAGAAACTAGATACAGTGTTTCAACTACTGGTTATCAGCTCAAACAGAACTGAACTGAATTTCTAAAAAAGAAATATCAAATCCAATAGACAAAGTTATCATTACAATAACATGCAATGGAATAAACAAAAAGAATTTAAAACTAACAAACAAATAATTAAATTACATTTACATAACAAATGATAGTCAAAATGCAAATAAAAGCAATGCAAACAGAATGCAAATGAAATGTAGACAGAACACAAATGAAATGCAAATTAAGTGCAGATTTGGTAAAATCACTTTCAGAGACTGGAGCAGTGGATGTTTAAGTCTATAAACTCTATACATGGATGAGAGAAAAGTGTTTGATATAAACAAAATGGCACATGCACAGGCTCACTCTATTACATAGTCAGACTCTGAATTAAGAAGCCTTATCAAATCTGGAATACTGTAGTATCATCAGTTTTTGTGGGGGACCAATTTTCGTGGTTTTTGTTGTTGACCCGAACCACAAATTTAAATCCCCAACGAAAAATGAGCCACATGTGATGACCCCCCCCCCCGTCTTCTTAGTGTTTCATTCCTAGAGATTAACACAGCTATTAGTATTTAATAAATCAAGGTCAATACTGTAATCTGGTAATTATATATTAGCTTTCTCATGTGTTTGTTTTATTTTTTATTTTAACCTTTTGAAACAAGAATTATAAATCATTTTATATTGTTTCAATGCACAAGTTCGATAAGGTATCTGATAGCAGTAATTTTACACTCACTGCCTTAAATTGATATGTGAGGTAAGTAAGGATAGAGAGAAAATAGACAAAAAGCATAAGGTATTCAAACAATAGTAATACTGAAAATGAAAGAAAAAATAATACAAAATAACAGCAGTGTTTTATCTACAAATGGCTTCATGTAAGTCATTTGACTCATCAAGGCAGAAACAGTGAGTCAAAATCCAAACCTTTGAGTCTTAAGCCGATGATCAGTTTTCAGTAGTTTTTAAAAAATAATTATATTGTTTAAATATGAACGAAAATATTAGTTATATAATGTGACTAAAGCCAATAAGGCAATTCCTTTGCCAGAAGCATCTGAACACTCTGTATTTGTTAAAAATCTTGTTAATGGTTTCATGTCATCAGAAATAATATGAGCATATTTGACAAGGCGTTTATTGTTGGCTATGTCAGTGCTTTCATCTGCCATTGCTGTCACAAATGACGAATTTTGCAGGTCACATATAAGACTATCCTCAACGTTTGATAGGCTCTCCAGTAACTCTTTACTGGTAGTAGCCAAGTCATATTGATTGGCAGAATTCTTCAAAATGCCAATGGCATCAATTTCTTCAGCTGTTAAGTCGTGTACATGTATTAAATTAAGAAGAGATTTGTATTTTAAAAAAGGGATGTCTTCTACACTCAGCCAATGTACACACTTAAGTAGCACTTTCACTGCTTTGTCTTGATTGGAAGAATGTTTTTGTAAACCTGCATTCAAATCTGCCTGGTGCTGTGGACCTTCAATCAGCAGTTTGTGTTCTGGCAACCCAACATGCCTTGCCAGTGTACTGTTCTGAAATTTATTGATTTTTGCACATTTGGTCATGGAGGTTTTCTTAAGCCTCTGTACATATATGGCAAGACATAAAGGCGTCTTCACTCAAATTCTTCACTCGACTTAACATCTTTTTTAAAATGTAGCCAGCTGTGTTTTCAACCATTGCTGCACAAAATACGTTTTACGAGTAACCATTACCTCATCTTTGGATGATGAAGGCTCCACTGGTTCAATAACAATACTATTATCGGTCGGTCATAAAAGCGGTCCGAAAGATAATTTTGTTTGTTTCAGATCTATTTTAATTTTTTTTTGCCTTGAATGCCATTTTCATTTGAATGCTGACAGTATCATGGAACAACGCAAGGCATACAATTGAGCGAATGGAAAATTGTTGTTTCGTTGCGTGACAAAGGTGCGCATAAAATAATAGTTTCTCGTAAAAATCACTTTTGAATCACGTGTTTATTATCCGCCTCTTTCTTGGGTATGGTGATTATATGGTTCTAACATCCTGTTGCTACAAATGATGTGACAGTTATAGGTCACATGGTCACCTCAAGGCTTCACACTCAGTTGAAACCCTGTGTATTATGATAACATTAGAGTAAGAAACTGATGTGCGCGTGTTTTCCCTGTTTGGGAGAGTTGTAATCTAGCCATTAAAGTAGTTGGACCAAACCTTAATTTTGTGTTAATCAGCAAAACATAAAATTGGAGTACATCAATTTACATACCGGCAGCGAGTTTTAGACTGAACGTTTGTTTTTTGTTAACCAGCAAAACATAGCATTGGGGTGCATCAATATACGTACCGGCAACAATTTTTGTGTGTCAAATTGGAAAAGTCTGTGTATTTGACGCATGACGCATGGGTAGATAAAACACTGTAACAGTATATGAAAATTAAATTTAATACTTATTCAGATCAATCCTTCATCAAGTACAACTGTTGTTGAAACATTTAAATCCTTCTGAAAGCACATTTCATTCAGAGGTCTCGGAAACACTTAATTACGCGTATTTGTACACAAAATTTTGATCTGGGACACAGAAAATCACCCATGCAGGAGTCCTCCATTTGCATGCAAATAGCTGGGCGGCAGATTCAAAGACTTACCAGTCCTACTTCAGCCACCGAGTGGGAGAATGTGTTGATTAATTGATCATTTTAGCTGTGCTGATATTTACAATGACATAGTTCAGTGGTTAAAAGACCCCAAGATGTGCCTGCAATATTTATAAGAGTACATCAAAGGAACGCGATGCAATAGCTGGGCGGCAAGTTCAAAGACTTCGACTAGCAGCTTGGGTGGGAAGATGTGCTGATATTTACAATGACTGAATTCAGAGGCAGAAAGACCCCGAGATGTACATGTGGTTATTATAAGAGTACATCAGAACTTTAGCTTCCATTATTGTGTTCATTTCTGATTGTAGCCAGATAAATAGTGTATATGACCTCGAAATCAAGACACATAAAGTCTTGGACAATAACTTCGTTTGCAAATTTGCGTAAGCATTTGGGGGTAAACGGTAAACTGACAAAGATTTTAATAAGATTCAGAAGAATGCTAAAGTTGCTAGACCTGATAGTTTGAATGGAATAGTAGCCAAGTATAAGAAAGTGTGTGATGCCTGGCTTTGTGTTTGGAATAAGACCATTCCTTGGATTGACACAATTCAGTCTCATCCTGAAAGACAAACAAGAGCTACACCAGAGTCTGGCTATTCTGCACATCTAAGGTCACCAGTATTTGCGCAAAATGCATACCGAATTCGACCGATTGACGAAAATAAAATTCTGGAATGCTTACCAATTGAAAAGCGACAATTGTCACCAGAATATGCTGTTCAAAATAATACTAATTTTGGACAAATGGAATACCACCCCTATGTTTTCATGACTCAAGAAATGACTGCCTATTCTGCGCATGGCTTTGAAAAGATGTAATGTTTACACAGCAGGCTCTGGAAATGAAATACATTACTTTAGACCTTTTCTGTCAGCATTTCAGCCAATGATCTAGGTCATATTTATAACTGGTTTTACAGAATTCAACGTAACAATGCCACTAAATGGCAAGAGCTATTAAGCAAACTGAACCGATCTTGTAAAAAATTAGCAAAAGTTCAATATTTTATTTAAAAATAAGCTATTATGTTGAAGAGAAACTACGATCAGTATGATATAATGTGCTTACAACATCTCGTTTATGGGTAAAAAATTACTAAAGAATTTAGAAACAGACTATACGCCCGGGAGTTTCTTGCGAATCCGTCTGAGATGCAAGTTGACAAATTGGATAGCCGACGATAAAGTAGGTGTGGGACAACTTCTTGCAAAATTAGAAACTTCGATTAAGATGCAGCATTGTTCAAAGGTAAACAATTCTATCATTTAAATAATGTATTTATTTGTATGATTCTAAAAGATAAATATTAAATAGGTTGTTTTGGGTTACAAGTTCAAGAAGATCATAGATTGGGTCTTCATGTTGACATTTTAGAAATCACATTTGTATACTCATTTTGAATAGAAATGTGGGTTATTTTTGTACACTTTATGAATATCACTTTCCTTAATTAAAGGACAATCATTCCTTTTTGACACAAATTGGATTTTCAACCAAAACAACACGTGATCCAATGTTCACAGAAATGACTTATTGTTGTGCAGAATTACCAGACGCACTGAATAGGCTGACACCGTTGTACATGTCAGTGTTATAAAGAATGTGGAAATTAAACTCAGTGGCAACCAACAGTTCTTCTATTCTGCAAAGTTCTGGGAGGGGACTGCAACTTTTGCTGGTGGGACTCCTATTTTTACCAAAATGGGAGTCCTGGACTCCTAGTTTTAAAATCCTAGCAAGACCTCTGTCATTTTATCCATGCATTTTTAATCCAAAAGAACAACAATCCTGTAAAATACTATAACTATTTCTTGAAACACTATTATTAATGAAACACTGTGTATATACACTAATTACAGCAGAGTATTAAAGCTCACATTTCACATATTTTTGGACAAAGCCACTGCATCAACATCGTGTCTATCAAGTCTCATGGTACTCACAGATGCTTCTCAAGTCAATAATCCCCAAATTGCTGAATTAAAGAAGTGCAGCTTTCTCAAAACCATTGATAATTAGGTACAATCTTCCACTCACTGTCGCGTGAGCTGCAATTATCCATTCAGCATGAATTGGCTTGATTAATGAGGTTGCGAGGTTTACAAATACTGTGCACTGATTGTCACCAGTAACATCTTTTTCCGTAATGGCGTCCATGACCTGTTTAGCATACCACTCGTGGAAGTGTGACTTTAATTCTTCTTTGTACTCTTTATTTACTGTCAAGTCTAATGCAAGAGGTCTGTACAAGAGGCAGGCACAAACAAAGGAGTGATTCCACTGTCTTTCAATTTAGTTAGCATCTTTGCGCTTTGGTGGCTCTAAACACATCAAATATTGCCACAGCTTGCTGATTGCATTGCGCAAGGGGCAGCTGGTCACGTGTTTTGTTCACATATAGAATGATGACATTATCCACATAACATATCATAGATTCTTCGTTACTCCAGCGTGAGTCTGTGTGAGTCACATCGCAGTGGTCAGGGAAAACTATACCCTTAGGCAAGCATCTGTCAGTCTTCGCTACGTAAATGATGTGGGCACAGGAGAGTTCCGGAATTTGTTATTGCGAGTAAAATCGTAATCTGTCTCTTCTAATTAAGTGCGGAAACTGACACTTGCTTATATCCACAGGCTATCATCATACTGGCACCATTTGGCACCCGGTCTGATCCCAATTTATTCTAAGACAGTCTGGAATATTGTGCTGTTTCACTACAGTGTTAACTTTCTCCAAGAATGTTTTCTTAATGTCTTCAAAAACATGGGGCAGCTGTTTTACGCTTTTCATTCCTTTCCACTTAACAAATCCCATACGGCGATGTAGCGACCTCGCCCAATACTTCGTGATGCTGATGTGCCAGCTGGCTGTGAGCATGCTTGGTGATAACAGCCTCTGCCCCAGCCATTACAATCCTAATATTGATCACTCCTCCATTGATTCTAACTTTCTTGATCCAGTCTTGTATCTCTGCATCAAGCATGCTTCCAAGCATCAAAGGATTACCCCGGGGTGATTTGGATAAATTAAAAAGTTTTTGCCCATCTTGCTTTTTTAACTTTATGTATTGGTCCCACATACTCCATACAGTGGTTTCACTGATCGTACAACTCAGATTACTACTGAATTTGCAGGCTGCCTTGGCAACACCATTATCGATGGAGTATCTTGCTATCTTTGCCCGGATTTCCTCATTATAACTACTATACTCTCCTCACTTTCTTTTCCGGGACAGTGACTGAAGCAGGGGTTCTACTTCATCATTAGCTGCCTGGTAAGCAAGTGTGTGTTTACAGCTTCTGACGGGTTAGGAAGTCCAGGTACTGAGGGGGGCTCTAAGTTGAATTTTACTACTCTTAAGCCACTGTGTTAACGCCACGATCGTCAGAAAGTACTTATGGTGCAACTTGATGGACAGTGGTTTGAGTAAGAGATCATTCATATGTACTTTAATAACCAATTGGCCCATTGTTGTTGGCTGCATTGGCTTCCTTTGATATTGAGCACTCAAAACGAAAACATGGCGAAAGTGATTAATCTTGACAGGTGTTTTATTTATGCTCATAGGGATGGAAGTATTGTTTTAATGTTGATGGCTGCGTCAGCTTCGGCTGATGTTATTCACTTGGTCAAAAACACAGTGTAAGTATTGAACTTGCCAGGTCTTTGATTTGTGCTCATACAGGTGGTAGTGTTGTTTTAAACATTAAAGTGACCGCCATTTGCATTGGCATAGTTTTATTCTTTTGTATTCTTTTTTTTGGGTGTTTGTAGAGGTTAAACCATGAATTTAAGTACCCATGAAAATGCATTTGTTTGTACAAAACCACGAAAATTGAGCCCAGCAAAAATAAATGATACTACAGTATACTTAATTGGGATGTGTTTTCATTGTGGACGTGTAATTTACCTTTGTTCATAGTAAATGGCATGAAAACAGATGCAGTTACTGTTAGCAAGTAGTCTTTATTCAGAGGTGGAAGTAGTAGTATCTGCATTTATAGGAACGATAGAACAATTGTTGATTTTATTGTTCACTTTTCTTTTCAGTTTGAGGAGTTACTTTGATGGAGGCAGGTGAGGTGGAAGTGGGAGAAGATGGGCTTGGAGAAAGAGGTGGTCCCAACAGCCCAATGATTTTATCACCTGACCAGTCACATGCAGCTGAGAATGTGTCAGAGGATGAGGAGCCCAGCCAGTCAAATAGAAGCTTCAGGGAGGAAGGGATTGGGTTAATGGAAAATGAGGATTACAGTGATGGAGAAATCAAAGGGCACATTGATATGGATGAACCTTGCAGCAGTGGTGAAGTTTCTCATGCATCAGAAAATGAAAGTGTTGATAGGGGTGATGATGGAAGACATGATAAAAGTGATGATGAAGATGATAGAGTGTCTGTGGAAGAGGGAAATTATGAGAGTAGAAATGAAGGAGAGAGTATAAATGGAACTGTAGATAGTGATGTAGATGATGGAAAGCATGATTATGGTGATAATGTGGATGATATAAATATTGAAGGACATGATGCAGATGATAATTCAGATTTTGAAGGTCATTATGCTGATGATGAAATCATTCAAACTAGTTGTGGTGAAGGAGTTAGTTCAACCTCTAGAGTACCAGTTGGGGAAGGTAACTCAAATTTCTCCACTGATTCTGAGGCAGACAGAGTTGATTACCCTGGCGAGGAGGACAGTTGCAATGTCAGCTCAGGGAATGGTAGAAGCTCTAGGAGGTCCGAAGTCCAGTGTGAAGAAGAGTTGCTTCCAGCAAATTTCCCAGAACATGAGAGCTATGGCTTTGAAAGAGGACATGTAGAAAGTACTACAGATCTAGAATCAGGTGACAAAGAGGGTGATTATTCAGTAGATGACAATAGTGTACCAGAGGGTGATGAAAACGAGGCAAGTGAAGGTGAATGGGAGCCAGCTAGAGGTGATGGGGATCTGAGTCATGATGTGAGCAGTGAGGATACAAATCCGAGGAAAGAAGGAAGGAAAAGAGATAAAAACACCTCTGACATATCAGAGGAAAGTTCTGATGCTAGAGAATCTGATGACAATGAAGAGATTGTTTCTCAGAGCAAAAAAGTCAGAAAAATGAGTGAAAATTCATTGCATTCTTCATCTTCAACAAGAAGAGGAAATAAAGCACATTCTCATGGAAAGCAGGCAGATTCTTGTGGAAAATATTTGGATGTAATTGACAAAGAAGTTAAGGAAGAAGTTGACAAATCAGCTGAAGATAGCATCATTTCAGACAATGAGGAGATGCAGCAAGATGATAAAAAGCATACTGGTAAAGAGGGTGTGGGATTGAGTCCTGTACACAGAGATGAGCGGCATAAATATACCAGAAAGAAATATGATTCTGAGAATGAGGGAGAAGTTTTGGGATCAGACGAAAGAGAGACTGTTGAGGAAGCAGAAGGCTTGGATACTGAAGACGGAGAAACAGAGGCAAAGAGAAGCAAGAGAAAGAGCAGGGGGGAAAGGAGACGGGATGAAAGGGAAGATGTAGATGAAGGGTCATCACAGGATGAAGGAGATGATGAGGAAAATTGGAAAGGCCATAAGGCTGGCACAGATGATGGAGATGATATGTCGGATGCTAAAGATGGAGATGATGATCTGGAAGCTGTTTCAGAGGAGGAAGAGGAAGTTGAGGAAGAAGATGAAGGAGAGGGAGTAGATGATAGAGAGATAGATGATAGAGAGATAGATGAGAATGAAGAAAAGAAAGGGTTACAGGTTGCATACATGGATGAAAATGACACAGAAGAAGGGGAGAGGAGGGATGAGGATGAGAAAATTATTGGAGGGAATCAATCCAGTGAAGATGAATCGGGCAAAGAGACTGAAGAAAAAGGTATGGATGAAGAGGAAAAGGAACTTGAAAAAGGTCATGACAGACACAAAAGTGGTGGACATGCCAGTTCAAAACTCAAAGTGAGAAGTAGGAAAAAAAAAGAAAAACTGAGGAAAAGGGATACTGATGAATTGGCACAGGATACAAGGACGAGGAGAAGGAAGAAAGTTGGAGATAAAGATTGGCACGTAACAGATAGATCTGATCATACACACAAAGGCACATTCACAGAAAGACATGAAAAAGCTGATGACCAACGTGCTAAATCTCATCATAGTAAACATAAAATAGCCTGGGACAGAAGTCCTCATGATGGTAGGGAAGGAGATAAAGATCAGGAGCTAGGCAGGGAAAAGAGAGCCCCAGCAGAGAAGCTAGTAACACAGACAAGTCTTTCAGAAGAACATATAGAACTGGATTATGAAGAGGAAATGGAGGGACACGAGGGCACCAAAGACAAACTGGATGATAGCAAAGAAGATGAAGAAGGGGCAATAAAGGCAAGTGATTATTTATCCGTTTAACCCCATGTTCATACAGGGAGATATTGTGATCTATCGGTCCAACTGCCCATCCATTAGAACTGTATCTTCTAAACCACTGATTGGAAATTCTACAAATTTTATAGGTATTTTGCACATGTGTGAAAGTGCTATGATTTATATAGCAGCACCAGTTTCTTTCTGGAAGGGTGCCAGCAGTCATAAATGAGAAATTGCGATCACAGTGTTAGTTGGGTGGTTTGAGATTACCGGTAATGATGTTAATGAAATGGGGGCCATATATAGTAAAAAATGTGGGGATATGCCATTCCAGGCCATGGTAGTAGCATAACTCGGGTAATAAAATTCACTATTGTTGGTATCGGTAACAGTGGTTTAGCTACTGTTGACCAGTGATTAGCATTATTTCTGATATACCTCCAGAGCTCTCTAGTGAAAGCCTGTTTCTAGGACCTCCAGTTTCTGGTACACATTTTTTCCAGCAGTTTTCAGGCCAAGAATTTGACATAAATTTCCTTGCAGCCAGAGTGTATTGATAGATTAAGAAATTTACTAGTCTTACTAAATCTTCACTTGTCCTTCACACAAAACATTATCAGACACATATCTAGGTCAACAACACTTTTATTTCTTAAATATCACCATCATTCATAACACAGAAGTACAAATTATGCTTAAAAATCACCATAGCTACTTGAAAATGTTAACTAGATGTTCAAAAAAACCCAGCTGATTGTCCAGAAAATAACTGCCAAAAAAGATGAGTCTATAAACATCATCATCTGGCAAAAAAAATATCAGATAAATTTATTATGAGATAAATGACAAAGACCTTATTCACTCTAGTCATTAGATATCATAATTCAGCAGACATATAATTTCAGGCTACAGTAAAAGCAAGGTGATATGATCTCATTATGACTGTATCAGTATTTTTCACAGCAGACTTACAAACAATGCATGAATGGAATATGCCTTAATAATTGCTAATACATTTATTTTAAAGATGAAATGCTTAATCATAACAAAGATTTTGATTATGTTATAATGGTTGTTTCACGATAACGCTTTTCCAAAGAGTTTTTATTTTATTTTAGGATGGGCTGTCCTCAGACGGAGAACTTGAAGATGTAAGTTTATTTGAACACTGTTTTGTCACATTTATATCTTCTCTTGCTTGCAATTAATGCGCTCTTAATAATCATATTACAGTATAAATGATTGTTTTGCAGTATTTATGAATATGTATTGATTTCCAAGTTGGCCATTCTGGAAACCCATACAATACTGGCTGTGCACATGATTTGCTATGCCTGTAAGTTTTTATTATAATAAATTACATGTTCTTTCATCAGGGTTTTTGCTGGTCTTGGAATCCTGGACAAGTTTTGGAATTTAAAAAAATAAATTTCAAGGGCCTTGAAAAGTCATGGAATAACGAATTTCTCAAAACCTTGCAAAGTTTTGGAAATGTCATGGAATTTCTGACAGAGTTTTAAAATTGATACCTGCTAATTTCTTAGAGCACCGAGCACCAGTTAAAATGCCTTGTTGGAAACACAACAGATAATTTACTTGACAGTGCAAGATATTCAGGTCCTTGAGTTTTGTGAAATGGTCCTGGAAATATTTTTGAAAAGTCATGGAATTCGTTTTTGTTTAGTCTGCAGGAACCCCGTCTCATCTGTGTTTGTCCCTATTTGGTGGTGGCTGGAGAATGAGAGGGGTTGTGTGAATGGTCAGGTAAGAGATGAGAGTTTGCAACTTAAAGAGAAGTAATGATCATCTTTCACAGATGGATAATGTCGATGCATGTATGCAGCAAGATCACTAGTAGTTCTTCCAGAATAGCTGATGCTATTAATGCATGTAACATTCTGCTAATGATTATTCCTTCACCATCTTCCTTTTGTTTAAAGCCAAGGATTCCAAACAGCCCCCTTTGCTTGCTTATTCAATATAAAATCAGGTTTCAGCTTATTAAACAGTTACCTACTTTCGGCCATTACTAACGCATGCAGGCAACTGGTTTCAGTTTTCATGCAGAATGCTAAGTAATATTTTCAATCAAGAAACAAAAGTTAATAGACAGTTAGGGTTAACAGAGGCCGTTAAACGAATTCATTTATCATATAACCCTGGATTAACTCGGAGGTGGCATTTTTGTTCATCTTCATTTCAAAGCACTTTTAGTGCAATCCAGTTTTCTTGGTGGATCCCTTTAAATGTCTTATTTTTTATATCATAATTTTGCATTTCTGCCTGTGGGCAGTTGAACCATTATGCTGCCAAATAGTTTTTAAATCCAGCAAAATGAGATATTATAATTTAAATAGTGCAATTTTTTTCAATTCAGATTGTCTTGGCAGAATGCAACATAGCTATTGCTTTGCATCTTTGTTCATGTCTATACATCCGGTGGTAACTAAATTGAGTAAATATATTTAAGAATTTTCTTCATCAGTTTGAGTTGTACATTCCTTGGTAATTTCTCCTTATGGTTTGGAATAATTTTCTTTAGGCAAAAAAATTATGTGTTTCTGGTGGGCCCACCATCCCTGTTTCTCATTACTGACCCTAGCACTTTTTTCCCCATGGTAAAAAAATCCCCCTCATCACATTAAATATATATAATATTTAATAAAAATACCCACCTACCAACGCCTAATTTTGAATCAAATGCAGTTGGAAACAAACACTATTATTTGCCTTATGTTGAATATTACTGAACTAGAAAGTAGTAGTTTATCGAAAAGTTCATGCATGTATCTTTCTTCCTATTATTTGCTTAAACAATGACCTGACTGGGCTGCTGTTGTTTTCTAGGATGAAGACTGTGAGGAGGGTGAGATACGAGAGCCAGGGACCAGGAAGCCTTCGGTAAAACCCATCTGTCGCTTCTATCTCCGTGGTCATTGTACCTGGGGGGTCAATTGTCGCTTCATCCATCCAGGAGTAAATGATAAAGGTTAGTGACCATTCTGTTAGTTCTAATCTTAGATAAGAAATTCTTCCATTTAACTAGATAACAAACATTGGTTAGATTTTCTCAGTTTTTATGCACTAGTTGCTTGTAGCAGTCATCTTGATTGGTCCCATCTGTCAGTACATCCATCCTGAGAAACTTCTTAACTGAATTGCATGAATACCCCTCAGTGTAGGCATAAGAAATTTGGCAGGCATTTTGTGCGCATATACAGATAACCTTATTTGATTTTCAGGTCATTGCAGCAGTTTTTTTGTATAAATATTTTATATATGCCTTCCATATGGCAGAGTATATTATGTTATGGTGTTGTCCTTCTGTACATCTGTTACCAATTTTTTTTTCACACAATAATTTGAGTCTCCACCATCAAATGGTCAAAGGTCAGGGTCACTACATATAAAGAAATAAACTTTTTTTGTGCATAATAATTTTTGTTTTAGAGCAAGTACCTCGACTGGAGTTTGTGTAAGGCTTGCACATTGTGTATCGATGAGGCCTGTTGATTTTGTGGTGAAGTGTCATGGTAGATTGGGCTCCAAGAAAAATGCCTTTTCCAGAATGACTTTTGTTCCAGAGTAAGTTCCCTGGCTAAACTTTGCGGATGGCTTGCACTTAGGGTAATAAAGAATCCTACAGTTTTGGAGGTCAAAAGGTCAGCAGTCCTGATAAGTATAATAAGAAAGTAAAATGTTTTCTGCATGGTACCGTATTTACTGCATGTTTTTGGACGGCAAAAAATAATTACTTTATTTGTTGCTTGAATACATATTAAATTCTTTAATTAGGTGTCCGAAAACAAACGGGAAAACAAATTTGTGTCCCCGCCCCCCGTTCGTAACGAAGTTAACATTAGCTCACATGACGACATGCTGCCATGAAGTAAAATAAGCATTTTGTCTAACACCATGGAAAGGATAATGAATGAAAAACAGGCATTACTTGCCTATTTTGTCTATTTGATACATGTCCATCTACCAGAAAACGCAGCCATACATGTATTAGAGCCACGATTGTGTGCGTATTTTCCAAAATAACTGCCATATTAGTAATCGTGCAATCCAGTTTAACCCTTTGCTAATCAGTGATCAATAAAATCTACCTTACAAATGCATGCAAGCTTTATGTCTGTGTAATTAAGATATTAATATAAACTAAATTAAAAAAAATTGGAATTATAATTCTGAAGATATTTATGGAAGAAACATTTTAGTATCAAGAGTAAAAATACTGGTACATGTATGACGGCTAATCTTAGAGCACCAAGGATGAGAGGCTCCATATGGGGTGAGTGTTGTACGCATGCCTAGGAAGGGTAAAAATAACAAGCAAGTTGCAATATACGAGTCGTTAATATGTTGGTATTTTTTTAAAATAAAGGTGATCTATTTGTTGTGGTTCTCTCTTCTTTCTGTTTTCCACCTAGCTGAGGGTAGCTTCGAAATGAGTAGAGCCTGCCGACTCGAAACAATCGACTGCTCAAAGATTGTTTTGATGCATGTTGGAGATTTCAGGGTGTCTAGGTGATAATTGTTCCTACTATAATTTGTGGGATTTCTTTGACAGGTGTGTTCGGAAATAAAGGGCAGCCATCTGGATTTCGTTAAAAGAGCACACGATGTACCGAACATGTTGAACCCACAATCAATATTTATCATCTGCAAAGAGGTTTATTACCTGTAGAACAATAACTACATTTAAACCCGTGGTACATAATGCCTCAGGGATAAGGGGTTTGTTTTGTTGCACGATGCCAATGAATTTACTAATCAATACTGACTCTTTGATGTATTGTTTAATGATATAAAGCAGGGGTCATGGTTTCTAATCAAAGGCATAACTGTCACACCTGCGTGAAGTGGTTTCGTGTGTAACGATGTCAACACTGACAACCAATCCATGGAAGTTCATGATCACATTAAATAATTGGCGACCAAATGAAGTGAACTTTGTATCAGTTAAATTAACGGCAAACACAATGTGAATTTTACTTTAAAACAAAGCTGCAGATCTTCTTAGATTGTGTCCGAAAACATAAATTGTAGAAAAAATTATAGTGGAGCAACGTCCAAAAAATTACAAGGCATTTAAATATTATATTTACAAAAAAAAACGGTGTCCGAAAACAAACAAAGTCCGAAAACATGCAATACATACGGTATGTTTAGTTCACCAGTGACTCATGTCATTGAGACCTGTTGGTCAGTTATCTCAAGTCATCCATGCCCTACTAGTGATTACAGTTGGTCGGTCATCTCGGGTCATCTATGTTCTACTAGTGATTACAGTTGGTCAGTCATCTCAAGTCATCTATGCCCTACTAGTGATTACAGTTGGTCAGTCATCTCAGGTCATCTATGTTCTGCTAGTGAATACAGTTGGTCAGTCATCTCAAATCATCTATGCCCTACTAGTGATTACAGTTGGTCAGTCATCTCAGGTCATCTATGCTCTACTAGTGAATACAGTTGGTCAGTCATCTCAAGTCATCTATGCCCTACTAGTGATTACAGTTGGTCAGTCATCTCAAGTCATCTATGTCCTACTATTGATTACAGTTGGTCAGTCATCTCAAGTCATCTATGTCCTACTATTGATTACAGAGAAGACTATTAAACATGGTTTAAATGTATAAAGTACCATTGTTGTTTGGAAAGAGTTGTATCTAAGTTTAGATTGTTCTTGGGTGTGGATAAAATGAATATTTATCATTTTAGTCCAGATTTTTTTATATGTCACTGATATTTAAAAAAAGATATTCATATCTAGTCTCAGAATAAACAATGGTGGATCAAGTAGAATTGAATTTCAGTGTACATTTTCATTGAGATAAAAACTAAACTATCCATCAGAAGTATCACTGATCTATCTGTCGTCGATGACAGGTTTATCCTATTATATCAATTCAGCATGGTTATCAAAATTGGAGTAAATAATGCAGAAGCACACTCTATGTAGATTTCAATTTCATTATGTTTGCGTTGTTGCTGATATTTTTTTGTGAACAGTGGCAGTTTCTTTCGTAAGAGTGTTTGTTTAACGCTATTTTACATTAGGTGGATTTAACAATCGTGTTCCAGGTGTAAGCTATTTTTGAGAAATTAATTACTAAACATTGGCATTACAAATTTAACAGATGAAGTTTGACATGACAAGTATTCCAAATTCTTGAAGCTCTACAGTTGGTATAAAAAAATTCCCTAATATGCATTCTAGTTACTTGTCTCATGTGATGCATAGATGAGACATAGTGATTGCCTTCCTTGCAGCATCAACATTTAGTCTTTTTCATTTTGCTTAATTTTTTGTATTTGCATACATGAAACTTGATGTGTTTCATCTTGAAAGGTTATTCTCATCACATAAAGGTTATTCTCATCAATTGACCTACTTTTCATATTGCAGTGATTATGTTAAGTTTTAATATGTACATTAGCTTAGTGTTCCATACACTTTGATGTACTATCATGAAACTTGATACATGTATTAATCTTGGATATACTACTCCCCTCTGGCAAATGTAGGTCACAGTGACTTGCTTTTTCTTGCTCAAGAGTCTTTGCAAGGTGTGTGGATAATGTCACAGCAGAGCAGGTGAGACATACCATTCTGCAGAACTTTAGTTTACAATTTTAAGAAGACTTTTTTGACAGTTTTTCTTCTAAAAAATTCTTGTTAGCACACGAGAAAACCACTTGAGGTAGACTAATGAAATTTCTGTATACAGTCCTACCCACTTATATCGACATCACTTATGTCGACAAGCCGCCTATTTCGACAAAAAAGCAAAGTCCCGGTCCCTTGGTCTACTATTACTACCAAAATTGTCATGCTTATGTCGGCATCGAGATAAAAAAATAAACATACATGTCGACAGAAACCCTTGGTCCCAGCTTGAACAAATCCTTTGTTTTCTAATCATTTATGTCAACAAGCTGCCAGTTCCGACCCATACTTTGTTCAACAATTAGCTGATCTTGCCGCCAGGCTTTAATTTTACCGCCTTATCATTTATGTCGACCAGCTGCCAGTTCCGACCCAAACTTTGTTCAACAATTAGTTGATCTTGCTGCCAGGCTTTAATTTTCTCGCCTAATCATTTATGTCGGCAAGCGGCCAGTTCCGACCTGTACTTTATTCGACAATCAGTTGATCTTGCCACCAGGCTTTAATGTCGCGGTCGGATAAAAAAAAAACAGGCTTTTGTTTGGTCCTATAAAGTTGGCCTCTCGCGGCGACTTAAATAAAAGCAATGAAATCTGATCTGATTCATGCATTTTCCAAAGCGATCGGTGATTAAAACAAGTTTATTGTGCTGTGAAAGTTTCCTTTTTAACTTTATTTATATTTACAATAGCTACCAACGGCAGTGTAAACACAGATTAAATTTACAGTCTCTGGAAACTAAATATCTGGATGTTAAGGAAGTTGAGGGTGGGGCATCTCACAAAAATGTCTGTGAAAAATTTTAAATGTATTGAGCTGACATTGT